>BQNB010128899.1:0-19207 GCA_026074375.1 Tanacetum coccineum
AAAATAATAGGTACACTTGTGGACCATTGGATCAAGCTTGATAGATCAAGATTAAATATAATTAAATGAGTGGCACAATTGTAATAAACTAAAAAACTAATGGCATTGTGTACCAATTTAATAAACCACAATTAAAACATAAAATCAGTCAACCTTCTTTTAGTTTTAGTTTCGACTATTTTTCAAGCAAAAACATGATACACTTTAACAAATCGTTCAATTTTCTAATTCAATAACAACTCACGATAAATAAAAAAATCAAAAAGCCACAAAAATACAAAAAAGCATGACATGCACGTATATGATCTTTGAGACACATCCAGAATGCATTAATACACATAAATAATTACAATCGCATGTCCATACATTATAAAGAAACCCATTAATATACACTACAAACACAAACTCGTAAAAATACTTTTAAATCTACACATCACTAGAAATATTTTCATAAGAAGAAGAAAGAAGCTACTATAATACATCACTAGAAATACTTTTAAATCTACAAACTCGTAGATAATAGGCATCGGCTCATGGCGGTGACAAGATTTAACAACGGCGGCGGCGAAACATCGATGAAGAACATGATTATAAAAGGAACATGTTTCACCTTTTCAACAACATGTATCACCATGAGAATTGAAACACAGTCGGTTATATCTTCGATAAGAAACATGTGGAATCGATTTTCGACAACATGTATCATCATGAGTATGACATGCACGTATATGATTTTCGGCAACATGTACCATCATGACTATGATTTTCGGCAACATGTACCATCATGAATATAATTTTTGATACATATACCTACGGTCCTACCATCAGGTGGAGTGGCGTCGAGTATATCACGTACCTGAAAAATCTAACCGAAGAATGTCGTCCTACGATCGTACCATCAGGCGGAGTGGCGTCGAGTGAGACCAGGGTTCTAAATAGCGCGCTATAGCGGCGTCATAGCGTCGTCATAGCGCGAAGCGTGGCCTCCACGTTACGAAACTAGTCAAGGCGTCGTCTCTAGGCGTGGCGTGCAATATAGCGTGATAAAGCGCGCTATAGCGCATAGCGTGGCGAGTTTTTTTAGGTTTTTTTGTCAAGTGTTTAAGTGGATTTCTTAAAATTAAGATTAGCTTGAATTTACTAATATTTGGATTGTGCTTGATATTTAATAATCTTTATACTCTATTTATTCTAAACTATGATATAATCTATAAAGTTATAAATATTTTTGCCGCCTTAAGTCAGGCCTTAAAAAACGCATGTCGCTACGCTCACGCTAAAGATTGAGCTTGGTATGCCGTACGCCACGCTTCACCAGCTATTATACCTTGAGTGAGAGATCATGTCGCAATATTCTCTGGACTTGGGAAGATGGTCGGAATCGTGTAGAAAAAAAAGCGACTGGCTCTCAACAAAGATAGATTGAAGATATTAAAGAGTGTAGAGTGCTGTGGATGTGCTTGGTTTATAATATGAGCTAGAAAAAGAGAGGCTCTTTGAATTTTGTTGATGAAAAATGAATTGTAGCATTTGGGTCAAAGGATGTGGTAGTCGAGATATAGGAAACACAAATTACTGTGGTGCCTTAGATTAATTTTAATAGTTTTATTGTAGTAGTTATATTTTTAAGTTGTAGTTGTAAGTATGTCATATTGGTGCTATATGTAATTACTTTTAACATACATCCAATGGCTAGAAATCCTTCCAATACTTTTTACCATTTGTAACATTTCACAATAACCTCACCCTATATATATATATATATATATGAGGCTAGTGTAAATATGAATTAGTGACTGGATGCCACCTCAACGATGACATGGACACACCCCAATTATTAATTTTCAGATTTTTATTTATAGATACGTACGCCTCTTTTTTTTATCAAAACCCTGAATGCCTCAAAAAAATACGCCTCATTCTTTAGAAAACCCCTAATGATCCTTTATCCATTAAAAACATCTTCTTAGCTTTTTGTTTTGGTTTTGATTCTTAGTTGTAGATACCGTTGTACCATGCAATTATTTTAATCATGTTTGTTTACATGTTTATGTTTAAACAGGTTGACTTGCATTTATATGGCCAGTAAAACAGAAGAAAATCATGTATTAGCTAAAGACTTAGGCAGGTACAGAACTAGACAAGACACGTGATTAGTCATAAATGAAATGGTTTCTTTTCTCAGAGTGCAATGTGAACGTTACTCGCTCTGCAACTTCTTATCTTTCATACGTATATAGTGTTTGTTTTCTAATAGATGACTTTTTCCATGTTGCAGGAAAACTACCTGGTAGAACGGATAATGAGATCAAGAACTACTCGAATTCCCATTTAAGCAAAAAGAAGGAAACAATGGAAAAGCAAACAGATCCATAAACAGCAAGAATATGAAAGAAATATGAATGTCTCTCTAGATAAGCTACCAGAAGCTATTGAGGCGTACACAGTCCTAAATAAATATACATACATATATATATATATATATATATATATATATATATATATATATATATATATATATATATATATATATATGGAGCTAACTATGAGTGTGTAAATATGATTTAGTGACTGGACGCCACCCCAATGATGACATGGCACACAACCCAATTATTAATTTTCATATTTTTATTTATAGATACATACGCCTTTTTTTATCAAAACCCTAAATGCCTAAAAAAAATACGCCTCATTCTTTAGAAGAACCCTAATGATCCAGTATCTACTAAAAACATCTTCTCAGCTTTTTGTTTTGGTTTTGATTCTTAGTTGTAGATACCATTGTACCATGCAACTATTTTAATCATGTTTGTTAACATATTTATGTTTAAACAGGTTGACTTGCACGGGTATAGAACAAGATCATCACGTGATTCTCAATAATGAGATAGTTGTTCTTTATGCATGTGAATTACTCGCTTGAATGCTGATCTTTCATATTATATGTGTTTGTTTAATAGTTTATTTTTTATGTTGCATGAAGACTACCTGATAGAACGAATAATGAGATCAAGAACTACTCGAATTCCTATTTAAGCAAAAACAGGAAACAATGGAAAAGCAAACAGATCATAAAAAAGATGAAAGAAGAGGATGTCATTGATAAGCTGCCAGAAGCTATTGAGGTACACGGTCCTAAAAAATAGACAGTCATTGCAACTAAAGCATGTATGATTACAAAACTTTAACACGTGCATGTAAGTATGTAACAAGTTAAATGTGGTAGTCAAATTATATTATTAGGAATGTAGTCATATTATATTGTTAGGTTTTCAGGTTTACAAAGGTCTGGAAAGAGTTGTAGACTGAGATGGTTGAATTATTTGAGACCAAACATCAAAAGAGGAAATATATCATATCAAGAAGAGGCAAAGACAGTTGGAGATGGCCAGGACTTGAAGGTGGCAAGCAAACAACCTAATAGCGTGCCTGATTTAGTCATTATAGTGAAACCACAAACGGATTAAGGAAGAACTAATAAAGTAATGTATGATGCCTGTTGGAAGTGGTGGGTTAATAACTAGTATTGTAGCCTATGTGAAGAGGGTATCATCAGAGGTAAGTTTGTGTTTTTGTAAAATGCTAAATTATCTCGATTTTTACAAATGCATACTTCTATATTCATATACTTAGATAAATATTACATAGCTCTTTACCATGATAAGTAGACTTAATGGCCACTTGAGGGTCATGGTTTAATTGACAGGATACCTTCATAATTGTTTGCCTTTACCTTAAATTTTGTTTTTAAAAACTCATGACATACTTTTGACGAATGTTTTAATCCAGAAATCATTATACTGTCTTTCAGATGTCATCTAAGCCTATTTTCAGTGGTTTCATAAATATATTTTGACTCACTAAAAATGCTTGTACTGTACTACAGGTATGGATCATTGGTGTAGAGCCTGCTATGTGTGGCTCACAAGTTAGCCTAATTAGACAAGAACATAATCAAGCAATGAGATATTATGCGAAAATAAAGCTACGAAGACATATAGTTTACAGCTCACAAATTGGTCCAAAGCTGCAACTCCAAGTGTCAATGTGTGATCCTTTTTAAACCTTAAAAACTACGAGTTGTGATCCAATATGGCTTCCAGCTACGCAGTCTGTTAGATTCTGGTCTGTACGCATTCTATGAATCTATGTGTTATTTGGTAGATTTGGAGGCATGCGTCTCCTTTGCCAAAGAGACTGTTTATTTGTTGTGTAGTATTGTAATCTGATTGTTTTATTAATTTAGGTAACTAGAATTTAGCATCAACTGTTGTGCATCATCAATTGCTTTAAATTTATCTCTATTGTATTGTTTTAGCGGATATTTGCTTTCAAGATTGCATGTTACAATTATAGCAATAATTGTTGTGGCTTCCAGTACCTGTATATGATACTGGATTGTATATTTGGATACTAATTTTGCATTTGTGATTTTTGAAGGTTACGCGCTCTCTGCAAATTGCAAGTTGGCGCTGTGAGCAGTTAAAAGTGTCTTTTATGCCCGAGAAGACCATTATCCACCTAGGGTGTATCGGTTTACTGGGCGAGTATTGTCCTATATTTAAGAACATGAAAAACTTTTGTATGCATCGAGCGCCATTTCAGGAATATATTGATTTTTTTGGTTGCAACTTGCAGCAACCTTCTGTCTCTACTGCTGAGCGTTCTTTTCGTTTACAAAAAACTTTTAATTCAACCCCTATTATTCCGTTGATCTGATACTTAACCAATCATGGCGTTGCAAAACATTAGAGCGTGCAACAATGATGATGCCTTCTACAGGTACAAGATGCAAAAGATGATCACTAAGATCGAGGGCCGTGGTAATGGCATCAAAACGAACATCGTCAACATGGTATATGTTGCCAAAGCTTTGGCTAGACCAGCTTCCTACACTACTAAGTATTTCTGTTGGGAGCTTGGAACACAAACTAAATTTGATGAAAAAACCAGGGTTTCACTTATCAATGGCTCTCACGACACTGCAAAATTAGCTGGTCTTCTTGAGAACTTCATTAAGAAGTATGTTCAATGTTACGTTTGTGGCAATCGAGAAACTAAGGTATTGATTACGAAGACTCAGATGGTCTAGCTTTTTTTTGAACGGCTAAATTTTCATTGAAATAACTAGCAAGAAGCTAGAAAAAACAATAGAAATATGGAAATCCATACAAAAACACCAAGCCTAAAAATTGAGCACCTAAAACACCTCTTGTAACGAAAAATCTCACCAAGACATACCTAGACACGAAAATAAAGACGCCTCTTGTACACGAAAATAAAGACACTCAGATGGTCTAGCTGAAGTGCGATGCATGTGGTTTTGTTTCTGATGTGGACATGAGAGACAAGCTGACATATTTTATTCTTAAGAATCCACCTGAAGCAAAGAAAAAATCTAAAGACAATAAGGCAATAAGGCGAGCTGAAAAGGAACGGTTAAAGGAAGGTGAGGTGGCTGACAAGGCTTTGAAGAAGATATCAAAAGATGGAAAGAAGACCAAAGACGAGAAAACCACCACTTCAAAAAAGAAAGTCAATGGGTCTGATGAGGATCGTGTTTCTCCTATTGTAAGCCAGACTGGTGACAAGGATGATACCGAGGAAGATGATGATGATGATGTTCAATGGCAGACTGACACATCAGCAGCAGCGGCTCGCCAGCGTATCCAAGAACAACTCAGTACTGTGACAGCTGATATGGTTATGCTCACCACAGATGAGGAGCCAGTGAAGAAGGTGACCAAGGATGTTGCTGAGGAGAATTCCAAAGCTACTAATGGCAATAGAGTAGTTCTTGTCAGTCGTGATGCTATTTATGCATCTATAAAAGTGAGTCTTTTTTCTTGTTGTGTGTGTATACTTTTTACTTGTCATTCATTTTCATCAGCTTTTGTCTTTGTATGCGTGCGTCAAGTATAATATATAGAGATGACATAGGGAGAATGAACTTCATGTAGTTTCATATTATAATTTTACCAATTATCTGTTAGAATTTGATGACAAAAATGACAAATCCTCTGATTAATGGAGGGTTTTAGAGTTTTATAACCACGGTTCTGGAATCTCTATTATGTACTTTAATCCTTTCTTCTGATTGTTGTGTTTGTATACTTGGACAATGTATAATATTCAGATTCAGATGTTATTAAATTGAACCACTTATGCTAAATCCTATTTTTCAAGTGAAATTAGACTTTCTATGTTATCTTATACCCAGACCTATATGATATATGAATAAGTTTTTTCCACATAGGTGGCGTTGCCACATCATTGATTAGGTGGACGTTCAAATTCCATGAATTTTCGGAAATTATACATGTGAGTTGAGGGTTTAATTTTCATGAATTTCGATTTAGTTTCTGTTTTGTGTTTCAGCATATAGAATTTCCATGCTTTATTGAATGCCATTATGTGGGTCATGGCTGAAGAAATTAGCAGTGAAGGTAAAAGAAACACATTTTTTTGGTGAAACCGGGGCTCTAAAGTTATTAACATGTGCATTTTGTGATACTTGACTCGGTTGAGGTTTTTTAAGCATATTATTGATTTTGTATTATTTATCTTTTATACTTAATTGTTTAACTTTGATTTTCATTAGTTGAGATTATTTTAAGCTGATAGGCTTATTAGATCGTTTTAGATCTCAAGTGTTTCGCTTATTTAAGCTAATAGACTTATTGTCGACAAAGCTTGACCCTAGCGCTCAAATTAGCATGGAAAGTGGACAATATGATGTCGACAGGAGGGATTTGATGAATGCTCCCTACAAAGAGGATCTTGCTAATATCCCATTGCCATAATAGTGAAATCTTTAGCCTACCTTCTGCATGATCTGATTGCAAAGGACATAAGACAATTGTGGATGCTTTAGGAAAACTCATATGCATATTTGATATCTTTTTGAGCCTGTAAATTTTGTGCATCAGTTAAGTAACGAAGCAATTTAATTTTTTTTAAGAGAATATAAGTTTTATATTTAGATATTATGTTGATATAAGTATGTTGCTAATATAATGATCAAATAATTTACTAGCAGAATCTATAAAGTCTCACACTTCAATTGGGGACGCATATTAGTTTTTGTTTCTTTACTCTCTTACAGGACATATTGCAAGTTCTAAATGATAGTTAAAAAGGATGGGAAAACCTCTACTTGATTTGGATAAAATTGTCTTGTGGTGTGTTTCCTACTTTTGGGCATTGTTTTGTTTAATCTAAACTCTAAAGGAGAAGCAATACTAGTATTGTATACATTTTGTGATATAGGTAGCTAAACAGCTACGATTTGTAATTCTTCCTTATGGCACCTATGAATTCTATATGTTGTTCGTTACATAGTTAGTAAAATTCTTTTCCAAATGCTACAATGGTATTATTGCACAATTTTATTAGTATTGGTTTGTTAATTGTAATAGTTTATAACAACTTTATCATCAGTTGGTATTTGATTACTGCTCGATTCTTCCACTGATGACGTGTGGGTCTGAGCTATGAACTCTAGATTCCAAAACACATAGTCAATGGAAGGTCGATCATTAGAAAGGAATCTAACACAAATCTCTATTAGAGTCTTCAATGATTTGTCGCAACATTCTTTGCAAACCAAATGGATCCGTATACTCCTTCAAACAGAAGAAAAAATAAAAAAAAAAAGAAGAAATAAAAGCTACCTCGTCGCTACCAAACTTACTTGTACTGATACAAAAGTTATAGGTAATAAACCTTTTTGTTATTAAATTTAAAGGTCAGACTACCATATAAACATGTGAAATTAGACTTGCCATATCTTTTGCGATACTTATATTGTTTATGCAATTGATCGCCCTTCCTAGAATGAGTTTTGACATAGTAACTCCCAAATCATAGACATGATCATGATCATTATCCTCGATGTCAAATCTGTAATAAAATCGATAAACGTTAGGAAAAGATGTTACTAAAAGTCAAACATGATTTTAACTTAATACAAACACAAAAAACATTACAACTAAACGTCAAAGATTGTGTTCAAAAAAGAACCTAAATCATTCGTTGGGGAGACACTATCAAAGATTGATTTGCTATTAACAAAAACGGTATACCAACACGGGCAACAATATGTAACACTATTAATAATGAAACGAAAAAGAGGAATAAAGATTTTATGTAAACACAAACAAAAAATTGTCTTCAAAAAACATGCATGAACCGAACCCGTTGGGCATACACCATCAAAGTTTGGTTTCCTTTTAACAAAGACGGTGTTTTCACACGGACGACTATATGTCATACTATAAATAATAAAACAAAAAAGAGGAATGGAGATTTTATGTTAACACAAACACAAAAACCATTACAACTAAACGACAAATTCAAAAAAATATTGAAACAAACCCGCCCGTTGGGCGGGTTACGTAGCTAGTTTGTATATATATATATATATATATATATAGGGAAGGGATCAAGTGAGAAGAAAAAATATAATTAGAAGAATAAGAAGGATTTCTAGCCACACATTTTAAATATGATGGAGAATTTTAAGGGGAGATGCATGCATTTTTATAGATGCATCGAAAATGTTTGTTGTGGTGTTTCTCATTATCATTCTCATTATAAGTTTTCTTCTCATTTGATCCTTACTATATATATATATATATATATATATATATATATATATATATAAAGACCATAAAATTTTATCATAATATAAAAAAACAATTTTTATACTCAAAATATTTTTTTCCCTTAAATATCTATGTAATTATTTTTTATTTTTTTAAATAAATGGTATAATTCGGGTCAACCTAAAAGACGAACCAAATTTAAATTCAGTTTTTGATTCGGTTCATTTCAATTTTCAAGTTGTCAAAAAACAATTAATCAAACTAAACGAACAACCCGATAACCGAACCGATCAACACCCCTAGAAACAATGAAGCGATAAGCCCATAAACACATCAAAACCATATACAAGACCGAGTACAAATTTACCAGAATAATGAAATCCATAAAAACAGGAACCAAAAAGTAAACAAATTTACAAAAACACCCTCAACAAATTTTCCACACCTCGAAACCCGTGAACCAAAATTCCACTTCTAAAGTACAGCTGCATATCACTCACCAAATCAGTATGTTCACACTTTCATATATTTCTCATTTCTTCAACAAGAATTACACACAGTAAGTGTGAGTGTGTAAAAAGGTGGAAATGGAGAAAGCATTGGGTAAAGTTGGAAGCATTAAAGTGAAAGCAGGAAGTTTTTGGATTTCTAAGAAAGCTAAACAAGAGTTGTCTAATATTTCGGATGACTTAACTGTATGTTTTACTGTTTTTTTTTTCCTTATTTCATTTTGTCTTTTTTTAAGGTTTGATGTTTTGGGTGTTAATATGTTTTTTTTTTGATAGATGGTTATAGTTTTTTTATTTATTTAAGAAGGTTTAAATGTCTTTGAGCTGGATTAATTTAAGGGGGCGTTTTTGCGGCTTATATAGTCGGCTTATGGCTTATCTGGTTTTGGGCTTATGTTTCATAAGCTCACTTTTTGTGGCTTATTTTGAAACTTTTCGGCTTATATAAGTTCATTATGGCCGAAACAAATACCCCCTAAGTATAGTTAGTGAAATAAGTGCATAATGTAGTTTGCTAATTGATCTAAGAGTTGACACTTGGTATGCCCCTACGAACCATAATTAAAATATTGTTGGCTTTGCATGCTTAATCATAATTTTGTTCCTCGCTAACTAGTCTGTGACTTCGTAGGGGGTCATCAAACCTAGATGTACTTTTGTCCATGCACACTTGGCTCCGGAGTGTCTTGATGGTATCCTCTTTGTTGTAGCCACAATATGCGTTTTGTCTAATAGGGTCAAGGTTTAGGTTGAACCACAATATCCTTTATTTGTCATACGTGCTGGATGAGTTGGATGTGTTGAGAGATCCCATCCCATATTGTTGGCACACAGGGGAGATGTTGGTTTGATGTTTAAAGTTTGGCCTCGCTAGACACGACACATTTTGCGGCCAACTCACACCGGATCTCATCATGAACTCTTGAGTCCAAGCATGCTTAGGCGGAAGCGCAATATTAAAATGGGTAACAACCCCTAGGAAGTCATCGGCGCGGCTGGTTGCCAAGAACAAAGTTGTGCGTGCCTATGGGCAAAGTGAATTATGTTATATGGTTGTGGTACACAATTTAATGCCAGAATTTGCTACACTCTTCTATTACACTAATAATGTTTATAAATTGTAGACTTTCTCAAGTACCGTTGAAGAGAAGGCAAAATGGATTTTTAACAAGCTCAAAGGTATAAGATCTGAATCACAATTAAGTTTTTCTGGCCTTGCTATAGAAAGAAGATGTGATTATTATTTTTTATGCTGAATCGCAGGAAAGCCAGTGAAATCGTTGCCTGAACTCCTTCGTGAGTACAATTTACCTCCGGGTCTTTTTCCTAACAACATAGTATCTTACGAATTTGATGAAACTAAGGCGAAATTAGTGGTGTACTTGCCTTCTTCTTGTGAGGTGACCTTCAAGGACTCATCTGTCATAAGGTACGCCACTCGGGTTAAAGGCACTTTGTTGAGGGGAAAGCTGACTAACATCGAAGGAATGAAAACAAAGGTTTTGGTATGGGTCAAAGTCACCAACGTGGCAGTTGAAGGGTATAGGTCTGATAAAGTATGGTTTACTGCGGGAGTTAAAAAGTCAAGGACTAGAGATGCTTATGATTTGCCTCGTGATGCCATTCGAATTGACGAATTTTGAAAACGGAAATGCTGGATGAGTTGACCGTATTAATAGTGCCTAAAATAGAAGTATCTTGTGTAGGATTGCATCAGTAAATTTTGTAGTTCTATTGCGCTTTTTGCTTGAAATATGAGCAGAATCTTATCAAATTTGGGCGATGCTATTATGTTGCTATTGTCAGATTGAAATGTCAAAAATGCATTTGAGTCTAATATGATTTGTAGTCATTGCAGCATCTGCCAACTTATTACGCTGGTGTTATTCTTGCAATTTACTCTGCTTAAAGCCTTGAATTCATAATTCTAAGCTAGCTACATACGAACAAAAGTATTTGGTGCCTGGTGTTTGGATCTGTGTTTCTTAAGTCAGTTTGCCAATTTAACCATGAATGCAATTATGTGTTTACTGCCATATTCCAAGTCCCAGTAATCAAAATTTCACTTTCAGGTTATGTTTAGACTTTTGAGGTCAAACAATTAACAATTTTTATGCCTTGGGTAAAACACACAGAATAGGGAAATTTGATTGGATATTCTGCAATGGTAAGTTTCATACATTCATGAAGGAATAAGTTGATATGATGTTTGATTTTAACAAAATCATACCAAAAAAATGAACATAGTATACATAGATTATGTGGGTTCAAATCAATTCTTTCCTATTTCACTTCTATGATCTAACAAGAAAAACAAAATCTGTAAAATAAATTTTATCTCTATCATCATAGTGCGACTATACTAGTCTCCCTTATGATTTCATATATCCCTATAACGTTCTCAATGCTCAGCAACACTATAATGCACCATTCCAAGAGATCTGACTTCCTATTTTGGAGGGCTTCTTGTAGAAAATGAATATTATGCTGCAAAAGAAGCAACAATCAAGCATTTTAAGGTTATAGACTTATAGTCCATCTGCAGCTTATTGGTTTTGTATTCTTGTAATGAAAAATATTATCACTTCAGGCCTAAAAATGTTACCTCCACAAACTTCAGTTTATAATCAAGATTTCCAAAGCGTTGAGTGACTTCATATTCCTCACGAAGGTACTCGTATATTTGAGCATATTTTGCCTCTCTCCAGGCAATCTCCGACCTGAAATATATTTAAAAAAAAACTCTTTCTTTTAAGCATTAAAAGAATTAAAAAAAACATTCAGGGATGTTTGAATTTGTGTTTCAAGAAACAGTTCAGCTTTTGATCATCTAATTAGTTAGTGGTCAAATAATCAATTTCATTTAAGGTGGAACAAAACTAACTTATTATCAAAGGGTTATGTAAAATTACCCAACTATTCCTTCTTTTTACCTAATTTGAGAGTTTTTTCTTATCATCTCACAAGTGACAAGATTTATCTCCTTTCTTCACAAGAATATCCTTTTTAGTTAATTTATTATTTACAGTAACAAGTAAATAATCCGATTATTACAACGTCAAACAGCGGAAGCACATGCAAACACTTCTCCTAAAATTTGTTTTATCACATCTAATTATCTAAGTTTAATTCATCAGAATCACATAATCACTTTCAACAGATGCATCCTAACAGTAACAAGTAACAATCCCCACTTAGCAATATATTTTCACATATTTTTTACTTTTAATCTAATAGCTTCTTCATCTTTTTGTAAAAGGCAATGGAGATTCGAGATCTTTTACAACATAACAAGATCTCAAGGTTTCACCTGATTAAATATACTTGACTTCTAGAAGAAGTGGCTAACAAAGATTCGGAACCTATTGTGCGTATATAAGCAATTACCTGTCGAAGAGTCCTACTTTAAGAATCACATCAGCTAAATTTGAATTAGCCTTTCCTACAAGTTGGAAGAGCTTCTTCCTATCCATGGTAAATGTGCCAGTTTTCTCCATTACACGATTAATATCCGTAAATTCTTCAACCATGCCGTCAACCTTTGCAGAAAGAAAAAAACATATAGACTAGTTAGATTGTTTTTGCTTTTTGTCATTTAGAAACAAAGAGAAAAAAAGGTAATACCTGTGAAACATGATAATCTAATGCAATACTTTGGCCAAGCACACTACTAATGATACGTATACTGTCGATATCAACATGTTTTAAAACTATGTAATCTGGGCCACCCTGCATCTCCTCACTCAGCAATGGCTTTTCCTTGACAACATAATCTGTTTACACAAGCACAAATGTAGTAAGACGCATATTATGAATGCAAATGTTTGAAAATGGTATTGGAGAAAGTAGCGGTTGCAATATGGGTGATTAAACAAGCAAACACTTTTTTGCCATTTAGAAATTTTTTATAAATAATAAATGTATTAATTAAGATTTAACATACATTATTATTATCACCAAAATATAAATCTTTATACAAGACAATTTTAAAGGTTGTATGCATCAATGATAAAGATTTTGAACAATATGCAGCCATTTTGACCCCCTTTTTGCCCCGATTGAGATTTTACACAGCCCGATTCCACTCATGTGTAGGTAAATGGGTCGAAATTTGCACCTCTAGTAAGAAGGTAAACTAACCATCTTTTCTCATTTCATTAACTTTAAGTGATCCAGAAGCATGTCTTCGTATAATCGCAAGATAAGACTCAACTTCATGATCCTCCACATTAAACAAGACTGCAGATCCATACTGGAACACGACCATGTAGCTATGAGAACTAGGGCTTTCTTCAACACCGATATCCTGCAGTAAAAAACCACTCTTTAATTATTCTTTTTGCTCAAGTTAAGTGCAACAATTCCCTTTTTGAGAGCTTCTTCTTGGCAAAGTTCATGTGCAATATTAATTATGGAAAGAAAAACTGACTATAGAATAAATATTCCAAAATCGTTCTAAATCTTTAACTAACAGTTGAATAGTATGACTTATATGAAATATTTATCTTAGGAAAGCTGTTAAGGTGAAAGGGTGAAGGAAAATCATTTACGAAATGATTATGAGCAATCCAACTTCTTATTTCAATGAGGTAGAATACTAAACTGGAAACCTGTGAATACTATACCGAGTATGATACAAGAAAGAACAAAGGGAAGTAGGAAGTAGGATGACATATTCTAAAGTTCTCCTAAGTTCCAAAGCTTACCATATAATCTGAATTGTAATTGCAAAATCTGAGGGCAATATGGTTTGTTGAGCGGGAGGTTGGACGAACAACATGGCTAGAAAGCTCGAATTGCAAGCCCTTCAAATCGACACTGTCAAAACCATAATATCTGAGAAACCAAACAATAAAGAAGAAAACAGCAAGAACCAAAAAATATGCAGAACAGAGTTTGCTCAAAGCAACAGCCAAAACTTACAATAAGTATGTCATAAGTCAATTAGTGCATCGAATAAACAAGTGAAATTCAACAGTCACTAGCAATTAATAAGCTTACTAATGGTTGATAAATGCTAGCAACATAAGTAATATTCGTTTGAGCAAATAATAAGCTTACTAATGACTGATAAATACCAGCAACATGTTTTTCACCTTACAAAGATCTAGTTAAATTAGTCTTCAATTTTTCAGAAAATTCACATATCCATCCTGAAGTAATCTTTGATATTTAAACGCCAAGTGGCTATGAAAACTCAAAATTGGAAAGATTACCACAAGCACTCCAAGCCTATAACTATCACAAGGATATGGTGATAACAGCGGTTTATTTTCCACAACATTCATAAGTTTAACAACAACCATATTACTCAAATTTAATAAACGGACTCACTTCACGACCAAACAATACACCTTAGAAAACAAACCCCCGAAACAACCTTACCAGCAACTGAGACCGAACAAACACAAATTCATACATAAGTCATTCTAGTCTAATAGCATGGCATACAAGTTTTCGAATGACAAAATTATGCAATATGGATTAAATCCAATACAATTCTGTTTGGCATTTCATCAAACAGTTAATGCGCATAATAGTTTGATAAAAGCTACTGTATAAACCTTGTGCAAAGAAAAATGGCTTTGACAGAAATTTTGGCCAAGTGATGATCATCAACATCCTCATTTTCTTGATGAAGAAAATATTCTTGGTCATACTTATCATCATAAGAAGGCCCAAGGTCAAAAATAGGAGATGGGTATGAGTTAAAACACCTAAAGCTACAAACTTTATTATAACAACTATTGGGTGTTGAATTATAAAAATGAGGAGGATTAATAAGACGACGGATTAAAGAATAATTAGGTTGATGGGTCTTTCGAAAGGCGGCGGCCAATGTTGAAACAAACAGGGAGGAGGCTCTCCATCTCCCACCCATTCACCGTCACTTTTTTAGTTACTGTACTATTGAAATGAGTACATTTTCTTCACCTTTTTTACTTGTGAAAAAAGATAGGTTAAAATTGTTTGCAAAACTATTTGGCACTGCGGCCGAGCATAATAGATTGCGGATCGGACCGGACCGGGAAACTAGACCGAGCCAAACCGAATTGGATTGGATATATTTCGGTCCGGTCTTGGGTTTGTCCTTTATCTTATATTCGGTCTTCGTTTCGGTTCGGTTTTAAGCAAAACCAGCTATTATGCTTTGTTGGTCCGGATCGGACCGAAGACCGAACCGGAGTGGGCCAACCCGGACATGGACCGAATATTTCGATCCGGTCCCCGATCTCATGTTTTTGACCGAATCGGTTTTCAGTCCGGTCCGGTTTTCGGACCGTGATCAGCCCTATTTGGCACCATGCTTTTGAAGGTTTATAAGGCTTAAGTTTTCAATATAAGCTAGCTTTTAAAATAAGTTTTGTTTGTCATTAAAGCATATGAAAGCTTTTATAAGTCACAAGCCTCCCTAACTTAAATCCATTAAAATAGGCTTATGAAGGCTTATAACTAGTAAAATTCCTTATATCTTTCAAAATATAATGGATTATTACGTAAAAAATGAATGTATATTTGAATTTACTTGGATGTATTTTTATGTAAATTTACATTAATAATCTTTAACTTCAACTATTTTACCAAACAATTTTATAAAAATATAAGTTTCAGCTTTCGACTTATAATATAAGCTTCCGCCCTATCTTCAACCCATTTCACCAAACACACGGTGTGTTTTGCGGAATTAGCTTAATCAGAGGTGCAAGATAAACTTTAATAACTATGTAAGTGTAATTACTAATATACACATTGAGTGACAAATCCACTGTCGTTTTGACAGTGGGCCACTTGCTACAGTAACGGGCTTCAATTTAGGGCCAGCCCGATTTTAGTTTTTTTTTTAAAATTATTTTGTTTTTGTTTTTTTATTTTTAAAAATTTGTATGCACAAAGTAGGAGGGAAAAAAATATTACAAAAGTTCCGATTTATTCAGATAAAAAAAATACCCGCGAAAGCATCTTCGATACCTAATAACTTTAAAATAATCGATATGGTCACAAACGTACAACCCATTATATTAAAAAAAAACCATGTAGCAAAAAAAAAAACAACACTTTAAACATGAGGCCCAACACATAAGCCATATAAAAAAAATTATTACTAATATACACATTTGTCGACAAACTAGCCTAAAATTCGCATAAAATGTGGCCCAAAATCTAGCCCAAAGTAAAAAAAAAAAACTAGCCCAAAATTAGCCTGAAATCTGGCCCAAAGTAAAAAAAAAAATACAAAACGGTCCCTCAACTTTTAATTGTTTACGATTTTCTTACACAAAAAATCCCGTAAAAAAATTAACAAAAAAAAACACGTCAAGTTTTTATTGTTCACAACTTTTTTACATTCATCGGCCCAAATAAAAAGATATCGAACCGTCCCAAAAAAAGAAAATATTCGGGAAAAAATTAACCCGTCCCAACGCAATTTTTTTTTTCCTGAATCATACAAAAAAAGGAAATATCCGGGAAAAAATTAGCCAAAAAAAAACCCTCAAAAATAGCCTAAAATCTGGCCCAGAGAAAAAAAAAAAAATACAAAACGGACCCTCACCTTTTAACTATTTACGATTTTCTTACACAAAAATTCCCGTAAAAAATTTTACAAAACCGTCCAAAAAAAGAAAATATTCGGGAAAATATTAGCCCGTCCCAACGCAAATTTTTTTTCCCCGAATCATTAAAAAAAAGAAAATATTAAAAATTAGCCCCGCATAACGCATCGCCAAAAAAAAAACCCCCCGAAACGTAAAAAAAAAATTATTCAGGAAAAAATTAGCCCCTGCAACGCGCGGGTTCATTTGCTTGTTGTGATAACAAATATCGCCAATAACAAAAGTTGATAGTGTGGGTGCCATGTGGAGGCGACCTTCGATGGGAATAACAATGACAATGGTTGTGAAGGTGATCGACGAAGAGGTTGAGGAGTCTAGAAGTTTAGGTGAAACAACGATACCAAGTTCGGTTGATCTTCAAAAATACTAGAATAAGAAGTGCATGTGGTAGTAAGTAGTACAAAGAGTGAGGGGACATTGGTCATTTTTCGATGTCTTCTCAACTACAACATTACCTGGTTTATTTTTAATGCACTAGCATATGGTAGTAACATTTATATTCTAACGCCTATTTAATTAACATTTGTAAAACCAACGCTTAAACAAAATTAAAAACATTACACACCACTTTCCGAATAAACTTTGTATATCAAACACTAAATAGTGTAGTTGCTAGTTGCTTTAAAATGTCGAGCGCCAAACATACCGACATACTGCTAATTGCGAGGGGTCTCAATAAAAACCATGGTTTTAAAAGGCGCGCAAAGGCCTCGCAAAGGCCCCGCAAAGACGCGAGCCGTGACCTCCACGCCACGCAATAAACCAAGGCTTGGGTTTAGGCTTGACGTGAGATGAAGAGTGAAAAAACGTGATAAGACGCGATAAAACGTTATGTGTGAAGGCTTTTTTGAATTCAATTTCGATAAAAATCGTACTTTTATATATAAATGAAAAAGATTACATGTTTTTTGACTTTATTTCTTATGTATGACACTTTTTGTCAACTCAATATATTTGTAATATGACATAAATATATAAATTTATAAATAAGCTTTTATAAGTCACAAGCCTCCCTAACTTAAATCCATTAAAATAGGCTTATGAAGGCTTATAACTAGTAAAATTCCTTATATCTTTAAAAATATAATGGATTATTACGCAAAAATTAAATGTATATTTGAATTTACTGGATGTATCAAGTAAATTTTTTTCATATTTGAATTTACGCAAAAATTGAATGTATATTTGAATTTACTTGAATGTATATTTTTTTATATTTTGTGCCGCTTTAAACCACATCTTAATAACTCGTCATGACTCGCAAAAGCGTGAAGTTAGCCGTGCCCACTAACAAAAAATTTACTACCGAAGACAAGTATATATATATTTTTAATCTGAAAATTTTAACCGATACAAGGTCGTAAAAACACACTCCGTTACCGTTACTAGCTAGCGGCATTTTATTTTTGAGTAAGCAGTTTATCAAGTAGTAACAGTGGATAAAACAAACCCTAGATCCAACAATGGCGGTTGTACCAGATTTAACGGTAAATGCTGCGGCATTACGTCATTCTCCACCGGTCAACTTCCGCCGTACCACTTCACCACCACCGGTTAAGGTCCGATCTTATTACTGACTGTTAATACTTTATATTGTGATAATGGGTACAATCTTGTTTTGGTAACAGTTTTCTTAAAATGTAGTGTTGACGGCTAACTTTCCCAAGGGGAGGGCTTTACCGGGTTTGAGTCTGTCTAGAGGTGTGTTTAAACACCGCGGATTAGTCGGCCAAAAACTCCGAAACTAGAGGGTGTTTGTTTAAGCTTATGGGTATGTTTCGCACCCAAGATTACGAGGAGATTATGCTTATTTTTCGAAAAAAAATAAGATACTTAAAAGATATGCTTTGTTTGGAACGCATAACCTATGAGAGATTTCGAAAAATAATCTTCTGTAATCTCTTAAAATCAAATGCTACTTCATGTGGTTTATAAAAATAATCTTAATTTTTAATCTCCCGCTCCATTTCCATCTCCATCTCCATCCATCATCAGTTTCAATAACAATTGTTTTTGCCAAACATACCGTATGTGTGGGCTTATGAGCTTATTTCATTTCGGCTTTTATTTCATAAGCCCAATTTTTCGGGCTTTTTTTAGGCTTATATAAGTTTATTATGATATAACAAGCTTATATAAGCAAGCCCACAAATAAGCCTAAACAAGCACCCCTCTAGCGTGTAAAATGACTATTTTTGAGTTCTGAACTGCTAGGATGCTGGTTTTAAAACACATTCACTCTTTTGATTTGTCATTATGAAGACATACAGATAAACGTCGTTATCAGGAATAGAGTTATAGAACCACTTGAATGCCCTATTTCGTAAGATGTAATCTGAAACATCCTAATATTCAGTTACCAAAGTAAGTTATAAATAGGTTCAAGGAGACCTTCCCCTATAGCTATGCAGTTATCTCGGTCAGATTTCGAATCTCGTTCGAGGTCCGAGATCCGAGATTTCGATTATCTCGGTGAGAT
>BQNB010128900.1:0-19206 GCA_026074375.1 Tanacetum coccineum
TTTGGACATTAAAAAATTTAAGAATTCATCATACCAGGCTCTCGGAGCTTGCTTCAACCCATATAGAGCTTTTCTTATACGGTAAACTTTTTCTGGATGATCAGGATCAACGAATCCATCTGGTTGTACCACATAAACCTCCTCCTTTAGTAGACCATTAAGAAATGTCGTTTTCACGTCCATTTGATAAATTGGAAAAGACTTGTGTGCAGCATAAGCGACGAAAATCCAAACAGCTTCCAAGCGAGCAACTGGAGCAAATGATTCCTCAAAATCAATACCCTCTTCCTTAGCATAACCCTTAGCTACAAGTCATGCCTTATTGTGAATTGCAGTTTGATCTTCATCCTTTTTATTCTTCCATAACTACTATAGCTTGATGACTGTCTTGCCAAAATATTTGTCGACGAGTTCCCAGACTTGTAGTATGTCAAACTAATGAAGTTCATCCTACATTGCCTCAACCCATGCGGAATCAGCCATTTCCTCCTTAATGTTTTTCGGTTTAGCGGTACTCACGGTGAGCGTGAATATACACATTTCAGGATATGTTGAAAGTTATCAGCTTGTTTGCATTGGCTTGGATGGATTTCCATGAACTTGTTCTAGCGGGTGATCTTTGGTCCATCGGTATTCGAAATTGTGTGGTTGATAGAAGGTATGCATATTTGAATTATCAATATTGCGTGAGGAAGACTCAGCAACTTCTTGTACTGGTGTATAGAAAGGATTGATAAATTTATCTTGTTAGAACTGTGTATCTGCTGCTTGATGATTGTTGTTTTGCTCAGCATGAACAGTTGTAGTTGGAATTATTGGTTATGTTAAATGGTGAATATTCTATGTAGGTTGTGTGTCTTGTTGAGTAGAATTATTGGTGGGAGAAGAAGACTTGTTGACACTTAAAGTACATGCAGTGAAAAATTCATCGTATAACGGACCGAATAGAAGATCCAACTCTTGTTTTGATGGATCTGTTGTATCTGCTGAGTGAGAAACATTTTGTAGTTAGGGCACAGGGCCAGAGTTGTCATAATCTGACGCCTTTTGTTATTGGAGAACGAGGCCTGAAGTGTTATTATCAATAGATATCTTAGACATCTCTTTGATTTCATCAAACTTAATATGTATGGATTCAACTATCAATCGTGTTCTCTTATTATAAACTCGATATCCCTTAGACTGTATGGAGTATCCCACCAGAATGCACGGATCCCCTTTTTCTTTCATCTTATTCAAAATTTCACCATCTCTGGTTAGGTAACAAGTGCAGCCAAAGATGTGAAGGTGTTTAATTGAAGGTATTCTGTCATTGATGATGCGATATGCCATTTTCTCATGTGTCAGAATGATTATAGACCTGTTTTGAGTATAGCATGCGGTTGCAATTGCTTCAGCCCAGAAGAACAAAGGAAGTTTAGAATCTGAAAGCATCGTTCGAGCTGCCTCAATGAGAGTATGATTTTGTCTTTCGACAACGCCGTTCTGTTCATGTGTTCGAGAAGTAGAAGTTTGATGCTCAATTCCTTCTTCTTTAAAGAATGCATTAAGTGTCTTGTTTAAGAACTCAGTACCTCTGTCAGTTCAAACAGAAATTACTAGGGCTTAAAGATTTCTTTGGATCATCGTGAGAAAATCTTTTAAAACTTCTAGTATTTCATCCTTAGAACGTAGAAAGAGAGTCCAAGTGTATTGATAAGTGCTTAATTACACATATCTTTTACCTCTAAAAACGAGCTTAAATGACCAAAAACAGACAAAAACTGCCAAATATATGTTTGTTTTGCATTTGTATTGTGCAGGAAGTCTTTGACTTGAATGAACTCTTCGTTTTGCCTTTACTCGCTTACAAGGAGGAACATAGTTGTTCTTGACATACTTCAGTTTTGGTAAACAATTCATAACATCTTTCCTTTGAAAGCAAGTTGATGTAGTCGAAGTTGAGATGTGAATGTCTTCGATGCCATATCCTTGCTTTGAGTTGGTGATGCTTTAGCCATCGAGACAGATTGAGCTGAGAAGATGTTTCTTGAAGAGAATTGTATTAGAGAATCAGTTCCACGATTACCGGTTAGTAATTCATTTCCTTGAAGATCTCTAACAAAACACATAGATTTCCGAAATGCAACCTCCAAATCCGCATCACAGAATTGACCAACCGAGAAAAGATTGTGATTTGTGACCTTCGGAACGTAGTACCCTTTCGATCGAGATATTTCCTTGAACCCAAATATCCATAACAGAATTGGTGCAAATTGATCATTGCCAAAACGAACGGTACCCAAGTATTTTTCAACAAAATTGCATAGCAGAGATAGATTGCCCGTCATGTGCTTTGTGCATCCAGAGTCAACAATGAATAGGATGTGTTGTTACATCTGCAAGAGTAATAAGTGGACGATGGAATACATGTTAAATTGGATCCTTAAATGTGTTTTGAGTTTTAAGACATTAGTTATCCTAGATACATTATCTACGATAAACTACATTATTAGACACACATTCGTTACTATCTTTAGGGAACCATTTCCTTTTTGTTTTGGAACCCATGTATATGCTGATGGGCATTGTTGTGTTATCCACCATTTCTCGCCTTATCAGTTCTTATTATATAAATCCTATAGTAAACTCTTTGAATTTTGTGTGAGTGGATTCTGATGCAAACTGTTTCTTTATGGGGTGTTTGCAACAGATTTGTTCGCTTGCACTTTGGGGTTTTCTTAGTATATTTGGCACTACATTAGGCTTCTTAGTTCTTGGCATTCACGTCTTTCCAAAAACTTTGAAAACACAAGCTCATGATTCGAATTAAACCATCACATTTTCCACAAGTACACAAAGCAGGACTCATTAGAGTTCTGGATTTAAACTCGTACAATTACACGCAGTTACAAACTTTGTTTGATTAGAAATACTAAAATCCTATGGTGGTCTTCTACTTCAGTCTTCTTAAAATTCACTTGACTAGTGTTTGGCATGACCTTATCTTTTCTTTTGATTGCTCCTTAGGTGTGGTCTCGCTAAAATTAGTTTGTGAGCTACTCCTGTAGATGTAGATACGCGAGGATTAGTATTCCTAGAAGTCTGATTCAACTGTGGTGCTCTAGTTTGTGTGGTACTACTTGCAATTCGTTAAAGCTGTGTTAATCCCATTGTGTTCTTTCAGGTCTTGCTTTGCTGTTTGAGGCAAATTCTGTGGAGTGACTGGTTTTGATAAACCCTCTGACTCATTAGTTTTTAAAACCGACTTTTTCTTTGCAAAATATTTTCTCTCAAGAGAGTCTGAAAAAGGAGCCGGTTTTCCTAAAACTGATGGTTTTGGAATCCTTTGAGCATTTGGTTGTCGAACCAGATGGTTTATCAAACTGAGTTTCCACAGACTTTCCTTTTGTTACCAGAATGAGTTTCTTTAACTCATTTATTACCATGTTCTTGTCTTGCATTTGAGCTTTCAAATCTTGTATTTCAAAATATTGTTCACGTTCCTTTCGAAATACATTTATATGTACTGAGTCTTGATCCATGTCTTCTTAGCAAAGTTTCTCAAAGCAACAAGCTTTGATACCACTTGTTGATCCCAATTCAATAGATCTTGAATTCTTTAGCTTGTGTAAGGTTTAGTTATGCAAGATAAATCCTACACAACTATGATAGAAACTTTGTTTGATAATACTAAAGATTATGCGGAATCTAATCTTTAATATAAGAAGAATTCTTCAATGAAACAGTAATTCTAATGAACATACAAATTAACAAACAAAAGCTTCAATATATTAATATGAATACTCTAACTAGTATTAGGGTTACAAAACCTTGAAGGTATGCTAATTCTATGAATGACTTGTTTTTTATACATAGAACTCCATACCCTAGGACCCCCTTTTATACACCAAGGAGTCCTAGTTGATTTACGATATATTACAAAAACATAGAATATTCTTAAAGATCTATTCTAAAAATAACAATCCTTATCAACTAAGTAATCTTGATCTTTAAGCAATCTTTATCTTCTCTGAGCAGTCTTTATCCTTTCAGCAGTTGTAATCTTTCAGCAGTTGTAACTTTGTACCAGCAACATTAACTCTGAACACTAGCAGTAGTAACTTATACACCAGCAGCATTAACTGTGTACAAGCAGTAGTAACTACTTAGAATATTTTCTTCAATCTTCGCCAGCAGTACTAACTTTACTCTAGCAGTACTAACATATACTAGCAGTAAGTAACAACCTTGCAGTATAATATACACTAGCAGTATAAGGTACATATGCAGTACTATAGGTCATTGCAGTAGTAACTATGAACTACTAGTACTAACTACTTAGAATATTTTTTCATTAAAGTTAATGATTAGCACTAACTTTTGCTTAGCAGTAGTAACACAAACCTTAGCAGCAGTAACTCTAAGATGATCAAGAAGTCTTTTAATCCCAACACAATCCCTGTTTAAATCCTATATGTTTCGTTACACCATTTCGCCTTAGCCTACCCTGTAGTCTTTATTTTTCTTCATGTTGAAATCTCTGGCTACTTAAGTCCATGGTTCAGGAGAATAGGTACGAAAATTTTATGCATTCATGGAAGACCAATCATTAATGATCTATAAAGACCCCCCTATATCATCACTTTCGATATTTTTCATCTCAAGTGGGGGTGATAGCCCCACTATTTTTATAAATTTTAGATCACAAATGCGCGTTTTGCAGGGCAATAATTAAAAGTTAGAAAATTTGTAGCTATTTGTTATATTTAGAAAAATGTGATGGTGCTAAAGATAAGGACCACATCTATGTGCTATAAACTTAGTTAGATGGTGCAAATATAAGTCATTTTCAAGACTACTGCATAGAATGGAGTAGTTAGCCCCCTTCATTAACGATCGGATTTCAAACTTAGACTCTTGGGTTATGGTATAGACATTAAGCCGCAGTTATGACTAACCTTAGACTAATTTTAGACCTAATAAACTTCGTTGTTTTGTTTAACACAAGTATGTGTATCCTATTTTTTATCGGACCTATATGTTCTACATCTTCCCGACCATTGATTTTGGCTAAATGAGGGATTGATTGAATCATGTATGTCTATTCCATCGTTATAGATGTGTATATGTGATTTTGTCGCCTTTGTTGGTGTAACGCTTTTGGAAAAGGACTACAGGATGATTCACCCTTAAAACCTCGTCTTGATCACCATGTTGCCTTGAGACTGTTTTTTAGACCCTAATTCTAGTTGGTCAAGGACTTGTGTACTTCTCAAGATTATGTTATACAATACATGCTATGAATGTGCAATTGGAGTTATACTCCCCTAAAATGAAAAGCAATTTGATTAGTAATGAGAGTTGAGTGTTTTCGATCCCCTTTTATGAAGATGTTCGGCGCTGATGTTTTCTTAGATAAGCAACTTATAAATTCATTTTCTCCAAGTTAAATTAGGGAAATCTTTTTATGAATTATTCTAAACGGTTCTACTTGAGGGCAAGTAGAAGTCAAGTGGGGGGATAAGGGGTATTTTGATAAATCAAATAGTTAATACTTTTGATATCAAAATTACCATATGAAATTGCTTATAAATTATGTTATATATTCGAAAACGATACCTTAATTGTTTATATTTAGTTTCAGGGGACCAAGTGAGCTTTTTCAAACAATAGCCGTGGGATTAGCGACATTAAATGTACTAAAGTGAAGAGTTCAAGGCTTTGTTACGGCGTAACATCCGAAGGATTAACGCTAGTACCGATCCGTAACATATTTTAATGGAAGAATGAGGTCATCACAGCTTTTTACAGCGGGTAAGCCTCTCCCAATTTATGCTTGTAACATTAAAATTCATAGAAGATGATTTCCGAGTTAGCATTACGGGTAAAAATAGGCGACAAGGTTAAGCCTTCGTAACATAATTTTAGCCTCTTGAATATTGGAAGCCTAAGTAGCCCCCCTCTAAATAAAGCGTTCAGGGTGAGGTAGTAGTAACAATTCATCAGGGTTTGCCGACGTAATAACAGTTTCAAATTATATAAATAGCAGACCTCATCCGGCTCATTCATTATACTCACTTCCACATATCACAACTCCAGTCCAAGGGGTGAAACCAAGCCCAAGGTGGAAGCATTTCATAATAAGTAAGGGAGAAGAGAAGTCACTTTACATATTTCTTGTATTTAATCGTTTTATAGCATTCACTGTAAGAACAATGATGATTCAATCCATGTTTACTTTTATTAATTCTTGCATTACTGTTACCCTATGGCAGCAGACTAAGATACTCTTAGTGTTGGCCTAACCATGTAATTGCTATTGATATGATTAATTGTTTTTCCTGTTCAAATTTATGGTTCTGTTTAGATATCCTTATATCCTTCATTTATCCTTGTGTTTTCGGTATAGTAGTATATTGGGTGACTTGATTTGTTCAATCCTGTTATTAGGACTTCCATGTTGAACCTGGGATTAGCAGGGTACTAGGGTAGCTTGGCATTTATCCCTAGTGTAGGAATTTACCACATTACTGCCTTTTCCATATTAAATACTTAAAAAGCTCAGGAACTCTTTCAGATGGGAAACGTTATTAATCGGTTTTTTAGATTATAGAAATGGTCTTAAGGATAGTTGGGGATTAACCACTACAAACTTGGATGCCATGCTCGTGTGATCGTAGGGGATATGTGGGGTCTTGGGATCACCTAGTGAGTATAGATAGGACCTCGAAGTGCCATTCGGGTCTCTTCTTTTGTCGATATTAGAACCACTAATGGAACTTATAATTGAACATTGCACAAGAAAATGTAATCATAGCATTAGTAATGAAATGGTTACTTTCTCCCTGAATTCTTCTATCACTTTACTTTACTGCATTTACTTTTCTATAGTTATTAAAATCAACTTAAAACCATTTTCAAACGTGACATAATCAAATTAAAACGAGTAAACCTTGGCTCTTGGGACGACCTTGGATTTACCAAACTACTGCACTATATACGACCGGGTTCTCTGCCCATTAGTGCGTTTATCAGTAGACGAGTTTTATAAATTTAAAACTTGGCAATTAATTATTTAAAACAATTTGCGCATCTTTGCTTATAGGCTTTGATCCGCTAGCACCGGTATAACCAATTACTCCTGTAGAAAGCAAAAAAATGTTGGTTAGAGTCTTTTGGGTATGTGGGAATCAACTTGTTTCTTAGTGTTGCTTAAGGATGTGACAGGGTCAGCAAATCTAACTTTCTTGTCCTTGTTCATTGGTGTGACAGCTACTAATTTCTCACTAGGTCTCGTTAGACAAGGGCATGTATCTCTAATATCGACTAACACTTCTTGAATTCTTTGAACATACTTACAGGCCGAGTCTAAGTTACTATCTAGAGGGCTTAATGCTCTATCGCTTTCAACTATTTCCCGAAGAATGTTCGCATGTTCCCTAGAGTGCTTAATATATTCTAGATGTGCATCCTTGTTTTTCAAGACTTTCAGAGCTAATGGTTCTAAGTTAAGGTTGAACATTCCTGGAGCAATAGTAGTGGCATGAGATTTTGAAACAACATTATCAATGATAGTCTTTCCTTTAAGTTTCCTTAATTCATTTTTGTAATGTCTGGCATTAGCAAATTGTTCTTGAATTTGAGTTTTCAAATCTGCTATTCATCATTGACTTGAACTTTAGTTTAGGCAATTAAAAGAATCAAATTGTTACTTTTGCTCTTATGAACAGATGTGACAGTTAATCGTATCGTAAGTTCTTTTTAAATCTTTTTCAAAATGCTCTTTTTCCTTGTGGGTAATTCTCATTTTCAGAAAAAAATTTTTCAACTATAGCTTCAATTCATATCGTTTCATTGTTTCTAATTCATCAATGTCCTTTTTACTTTAGGGGATTCGTCATTTTATCTAACAATGAATTGTTTTCCTTTAGCTTTGCTATTGGACAGTCTCCTTTTCTTGTAGCCTGATGTTTTCTGTTGGTCCTTTGGACATTTCTTGATTTAAGGTTTTTCCTTGTTATCTTTATCAACTTTAATCTAATCCAGATTCCATGGCAACAAAGTGTTGTTTTAAACAATTATATATAAACAATATAAAGAACAAGGTTTTAAAACAATAGAAGTATATTTTCAAACGTATAGACTTTTTATTAGAATCAAATTAAGAATTCTATGACGCACCTTGCTTGCGGGAATAGGCAACGTGGTTAGAGGAAATTGGGACCGGTGTTATCTCCTTTGAACTTAAACCTTAACCTATGTTAAGAGTTTAAGAAAACAAACCTGTTATGACCAAAACTGAAGCTTCAGCTTTGATGTCGGTATAAGTCAGTTTGTTTTGAGTGAATAATTGAACTCTTCATGTGTTTTCACAGTAATTGAAGACGATACATTTACTCTGGAGTATCTCTTTCCTTTTATAGGCAAAGCGATTGGGTTTACAAGTTAAACCTAGTGCGCCGTGTCACACATCTAATGGGTGATTGAGATAACATTAAATGTTGACATGCTTTATAGTACCAGGTACAGTCCTTTAAGGAAAAGCGAACGTACTTCTCTGCTGACTTTAGAAGCACCTTTTCCAAAGGAGATTGCTTTATTCCTTTTGGCATAAAGAAATCTTTTTCCTGTCTTGTAAACCTTCTAGAAGTGAAACTTATGTTTCAGCTTCTGTTAAGGAGATAGACTACGTTCAGCTTGGAATTGTCAACCAAGCTGAACTGAAGCTCCAACCAAGGGCCTTCTTTAGTTTTTGCTACACTAGATTCACGGAAGAAAAGATACTTCTCAATCTTCTAAGGACCTGAAGAGCTGATGTTGAAGCAACTTTAGCATCTCAAACTGAACTACTTCAGCTTAAGTAACTTATGGGATTTTATGTTTAAATCTATTGAAAGACTGAAGGGCTCAGGAACTGAACCCAACAATCTCCCCCTATTTGAATATACAAATAGCCTAAGTTAAAATCAGTTGTAAGTGAGCAAAAACTTTCTTCTTACATCACTTGTTATAAATTGAACAACATAAAACTGGGATAACATCATTTCGAATTTCAACATTACTTTTACAAAGATAATGTCAAATACAAAAAGATTTATTATACTTGATTGATTCATGTTGCTCACTGAAATCCTCTTATTATGTTTGAACTTGATGACTTGTATTTTTTTTATGACCTGGAATGGTCTGTTGAATCACCAGTTATTTTTCTTTTCTTGTTAGCTAAATCATTTAGCTCATCCAGAGGATCTTGTTCTTGAATGGATTTGTTGAAGTCAATATGTAGCTCTTTTTCAATATGTTCAATGTATTCCATTCTTGTCTTTATCAGTTCGTAGATGGTTTTCCATCCTTTTTCTTTTCTATCAGGACAAGCTTGTACTACATCTCTCCATTCAGCCAGCTGTAAGTCACTGGCTTTGAATTTTTTAATGACTTTAGCTATCTCATCTTCCCTATTTACCTTTAGTGAGATAGGGCCCTTTTTAGTGAGAACATCACAGTTGATGATCTTGGAGCTTTGTCTTCTTTTCTTCATCTTCTCATAGTATTTTCCATAGAGTAACTTCTTGTTGTAGTACTGTGTGATAATATTTATGCCCAAGGAGATCAACTCAAGTTTATCTTTTCAAGTATTGTATCAACATCCTTCTCCCCCATCTGCAGTGGTGA
Organism: Tanacetum coccineum; assembly: GCA_026074375.1. Classification (NCBI taxonomy): domain Eukaryota; kingdom Viridiplantae; phylum Streptophyta; class Magnoliopsida; order Asterales; family Asteraceae; genus Tanacetum; species Tanacetum coccineum. The sequence continues at coordinate 9,655 of BQNB010128900.1, forward strand.
AGCTGTTGCTTTGTCTGCTGAAGGATACACCCGGGGTAACGTGTCTCTGATGCATTTTCCACCTAAGTGGCAAAACCCTGGTTTAGGTATTGGTAACTTGTTCAAAAGACTGTGAAAGGGATCCAAAGTCTTGAGCGTTTACTAAACTGAAGATATTGATGTGGTAATTCTAGAGAAGAAAAACTCCGCTGGGAAGTTCCATTGAATGTTCTGCAGTTCGTTAAACCTGGGATGAGAGACGGGATGATTGTGCATGTCGAAAGGTCTCCAGTTTTTGATGGAATCTCTTTTAGGTCCCCAGGGTAGCTTGATTTCATATCTTTAATATAATGCTTTAGTCTTTAATTTCAGCATGGATTATCTGTTATGGAATGATATGAAAATAATGTTTGAACCACATGTTAAAGATGAAGTATGGAAGCTGTAAAACAGATACAAAGTGTTGGAATGGAAGCTGTATGACTCTCGTGGAGTACATTTCTTAAGGATGCAGTCTATGCAGATTTACATACTGGTAGAAAAGAGATATCCTCTTACACCACCTATAATTATAGATATGTTGAACAAGAAGCTTCTGGTTGATTATTTCAGTAAAATGAGATATCAGCTTCTTAAACTTCTCACAAAATAGCTTAAGAATCAATGAAGTGTTTGGAAGCATCCTCCTAGTGATTATGAAGTTTTAAATGAAGAAACTTGATGATTTTGAAGAAGAATATCAAGTTTAGGGGAGGATTGTTGGGATTAAAAGCCTTCTTAATGCTGCTAGTATTACTTCTGCTCATATCAGAGTTAATGCTGCTCAATTATGTTAGTACTGCTCAAGAACTTCAGAAAAAAAATACTAAGTGTTTACTACTGCTAGTACACAGTTAGTACTGTTAGTGTAAAGTTACTATTGCTAGTGCATATTAGTGCTGCTCAGAGACTTAGAAGAAAAACTGCTAAGTAGTTACTACTGCTAGTATAAAAGTTACTACTGTTAGTACAAATTTAATGTTGTTAAAGGAGTTAATGCTTTTAGTGAAGAAGTTAGTACTGCTAAGTTAGTTAGTACTGCTTATGTGATTTATATGAGTTATTTGTGTAAAAGATATGTATAACTTATTTGTTTAAAAGATTTGATATTCTTAGGAAAGTATTGTAAGCCGTTTAGGACTCCTTGGTGTATTAAAGGAGGTTCTAGGGCATAGAGTTTGATAAGAGTCATTCATAGAATTATCATAGCTTCAAGGTCTTTGTAACCCTAATACTTTGAGAGTATTCGTATTATTAATAAATTGGAGCTTTTGTTTGTTGAATTATATGTTCATATAATTACTGTTTCATTGATAGTTATTCTTAATATTAAAGATTAAATTCCGCATAATCGTTAATACATTCAAACAAAGTTTCTACTATAGTTGTGTTAGATTTATCTAATATAACTAATCCTTATACAAGCTTAAGGAATTTGATCTATTGAAGTGGGATCAACACTAAAGACTTGAGTGGGGTAGAGTGGGATTTCTCCATCTCTATAGCCTTTCTTCATCTTGTGAATCATCAATAGGGATAGAAATCTAGTGTATCATATAACCTTTTCCCTATGTTTCTTGTTCAGTTTGATGATGATGTATTCCCAAAAGATATTGGCATAGTCAATGTTGATCCCATTTGTTAGACTATACAGTATAATGGCATCTTTGTTGGTGATCTGATTAAAGCCTCCAGTTTTACCTCCTAAACACTGGATGATCTGTGCCATTAGTAACCTCCACCTAGGAGGAATAAGGCTCTTTTTGAGAGTCCCTTTAGCAGGAACAGCTTCCTAATACCCAATTGTTTTAAACCATGGCCTCACTATGTCAATGGATGGTGGTGCAACATACTCGCTAGAGTGAGGGAGGTAATGTGCATCAATGGCATTCCTAAAGGCTTTTACCCCTACTTCGCCATAGATACCACCAGTGAGGGTTGAGAAGGAAACCTTAGAGTTTTCAAGAGCTTTAGCTGAGTACCAAAACTCAGCTAGGTATTCCTTATACATGTTTGGAGATTTGGTAAATGGTTTTCTAAGGAAACATTTGGAAATGAAATCAGAAACACATTTGAAGTGATCCTTGTTATTATGTTCTGGGTATAGAAGCGCAACCTCATTGTTTGGGTTGAGGATGATATCTTTAAGATTGAAGCCAACTTGTTTAGTAGCAACAAAGAGTTGTTCTTGTTGTGGAGGATTTTGTTCTTGGTCTGCCATTTTATTTGATTAGGGTTTTGATGATTTGATTTGTTTTGGATTATGAGTGTGTGTGTTTTTGATGATTTTGATCTGTGTTTGTGAGAAATGAGTTGTGATAGGTTTGGTGGGTTATATTATTTGAGAAATTTTCACTTTTATCTTTGACAATTTGATAACTGCCATTTGGAAGTTATACTTGGTGAAAAGAAATCTAGGGTTTATGAAGTTATGAGGAATGTTTAGGGTTTGTTTTCAACATGTATGCTAAACTTTGTATTAAGTGAAAGTCAGCAAAGTGTGCATCTGACACCTAAAACAGTGAACAGCCATCTATTCACTAAAAAAGTAGGTGAGAGAAAGATGATGAGGTCATTCTAATTTTTAGATGTTCTATATTAATATATTTTAATTAAACAACTTCTTTGAAAAGGAAATTATTTTAATAAAATAATATTACTTTTGAGACTCACATTTGTTTTAAACCTAACATTGAGATTGATGTTTGAAAAATCTAGATAAGGTTCAGGTTTGGTGTTATGTTATGCTGAACAGATTATTGTAATCTTCATCATCATCAATCTTTCAGCGAAGGCGACAAAACCCCAAATGCTCATGAAAATCCATGAATGAGACATATGTGATTGCTTAGTTACTTTACTCAAGAGAAAGCTAAAGAATTTGATAAAATCATTTTATAAACTGAACTGAAGAAAATAAATCAATTTTGTTTAGTTCTTGACTTGACCAATGTATGTGCTCCAGCGAAGGCGACAAAACCACACATGCTCGTGCAAATCTATGAATGAGACAATGTAATTGCTCAGTTACTTCACTTAAGCAAGCTAAAGCTTATATGCGAAAAATGAACTGACATTTAACATATGAAAATTTGTTCAGTTTTGGATGAAAGCGCTAAAGCTTCAGTTTTCTTCAGTCAGTACTGAAGCTTCAGGTTTTGAATCAATGTTCAGCATACCTAGTTCAACAATCAATCTTTTGAAAGTTGGCTCATCCAGAGGCTTGGTGAAGATATCAGCAAGTTGATATTGAGTGGGAATGAAATGTAATTCAATGTCCCCTTTTAGAATATGATCTCTGATAAAATGATATCTGATATCAATATGCTTTGTTCTTGAGTGCAGAACTGGATTGTTTGAGATTGCAATAGCACTTGTGTTATCACAAAATATGGGTACCTTTTCATATATGATGTCATAGTCAGTGAGTTGACTCTTCATCCATAATATGTTGGCACAACATCCAGCAGCAGCTACATATTCAGCTTCAGCTGAGGACATAGCTACAGATTGCTGCTTTTTAGCACTCCAGCACACAAGTTTGCCTCCTAGCAACTGACAAGCACCTGAGGTGCTTTTCCTGTCCATGTTGCATCCAGCATAGTCAGAGTCTGAGTATCCTTTTAGGTCAAAACCTCTTTATAGGTCAAGATCCTGGAATATTTCGCATACTGAAGGACCAAGACTGGGAAACTGAGTATCCAGTTGGTAACTGGAAATTCTCATCAGAAATAATGGTGGCATTCCTTACGTTTGCTGAAGTCTAGTTATAGAGATCAGTTGAGAATTTAATATGGTATGGTCTGCTTGCTGTTAGGTCATTCTGTGATCCATCATTTTTTTTACCCCTTTTAATACGTGATCTTATTTTCAGCTTTGCCATTAGGAATCATTACGTTAACATGTTACGGGGGGGCACCTTTTGAGGTATTCATTGATGTGAACAGATTTTTCATACTTTTCTCAGCAGATCTTTGACATATCTTGCTTTGTTGGATGAAATGCTCTTTTCAGGATTATTCAATCTAAAATTTGGAAAGGTAAGGTCGAGGACACCTTTCCATGCCTAATTTCGCATCTTTGAGTCATCACTTTAGCAAACTGTTTGCATACCTTTGTGTTTTTATATTGGACTAAGGCTAATATGCCTCTTCAAATGATTTGTACCACAAATCACCATTTGTTTGAGGTTTTTGTAGATAAACAGTGTGGTTTGATCTAGCATACCTCTTACAAAAATTATGATTCTTGAGATTAGGTTGAGGAAAAGTTGTTCATACCCATGCTTCTTTTGTAATTTTTGTTTTGTTAAGCATAAATGGGCTTTGTCCCTATATTTGCAGACATGGTTCAGCGAATATCATTACATCTCAAAAACATAGTAGGTTATTTGACTATATTGCTTTTTGTAGTTTACTATTATGGAATGGTATTATTACCAATCCAATGTGACAACTTATGGAGCTATATGTATGTGGTTTAAGGCAAGTAAAGATTCCTGATTTGCTTCTAAGTCCTTGCATCTGAGCTGAAGAGATATTTTCATGATTTTTGCCTTATGGATTGCTATGTCATGTATCTGCTCCCTTCTTTATTTTTTAATAAAGATATTAGAATCTGTATTCATGTGCTGAAGTATCTCCCATTTGGAGAGGATAAATGTTTAGAGATCTAAACATCTTCAGTTTGTAAGGTTATCAATGAAATTAGTTTTCATTGTTGTGTTTTTTGTTCAAACTGATCATTATTAATAAGTTCATCAGTTTGAAATGGATGATCATTTTTGATCATTGTGATCAATTTGATCATTTGGCCATATTGGTCAAGTAAGATTTCTTGTTTAATAACAGTGGATTTTATTCATAAGGTTTTATGAAGAATTCTCAGTTGTTAAAAGCATTTTAGTGTTCATGCTATGAAATAATTACTTTCCTTCCCTTTTTTGAAAACTATACCATAACCATAACCTCAGTGATGTATATGGAGTTATTTCCATACATTCCTTACTCAAATGAAAGATAAGGTCATGCTAAACAATAGTCAAGTAAAGGATAAGAAGACTGAAGTAGAAGACCACCCTAGGATTTCTAGTATTTCTAATAAAACAAAGTCTGTAACTACGTGTAATGACTGTTTAAAATCCAGAACTTCAAATGTTAATGCTGTTTGTGCTACTTGTGGAAAATGTGTGTTTAATTTGAATCATGATGCTTGTGTTTCTAAATTTTTGAATGATGTGAATGCTAGAACTAATAAGCCTAAAGTAGTGCCTATTAGTACTAGAAAACCTAAAAGTCAAGCGAACAAATCTGTTGCAACACCCCCTAAGAAAACAGTTGCATCATAATCCACTATTTAGAAATCCAAGAGTTACTATAGGATGTTGTATGAGAAAATTAGTAAGGCATGGAAATGGTGGATAGAACAACAATGCCCATCAGGATATAAATAGGTTCCTAAGACAAAAATGAAATGGGTTCCTAAAGTTAGGAATGAAAATGTGAACAAGAGAGTTAGTTTTGCTATAAATAATGCATCTAGGATAACTAATGTCTTGAAACTCATAAATACTTTAGGATCCAATTTGTCATGTATTCCATCGTCCTCTAATTCTCTTGAAGACTGTTCAACTCATCCTATTCATTGTTGACTCTAGATGCACAAAACATATGACAAGGAATCTAAAGCTGCTGTGTAATTTTGTTGAAAAATATTTGGGTACCGTTCATTTTGGCAATGATCAGTTTGATCCAATTCTTGGTTATAGAGATTTAATTTAAGGAAATATCATGATCAAAAGGGTTTATTACGTCGAAGGCCTCAATCACAATCTCTTCTCGGTTGGTCAATATTGTGATGCGGTTTGGAGGTTGGTTTCCGAAAATCTACTTGTTTTGTTAGAGATCTTCAAGGAAACGATTTACTCACCTGTAATCGTGGATCTGATCTCTATACAATTTTTCTTCAAGAAACGTCTTCATCAAATCTAATTTGTTTCATGGCTAAAGCTTCACCAACTCAAGCATGGTTATGGTTTTAAAGACTTTCTCATCTTAACTTCGACTATATCAACTTGCTTTCAAAGAAGGATGTCATGATTGGTTTACTAAAACTGAAATACGTCAAGGATCAACTATGATCCTCTTGTGAAGTGAGTAAAGCAAAAAGAAGTTCATTCAAGACAAAGTTTGTTCCAAGTTCAAAAGGACGGCTAAATTTGCCTCATATGGACTTGTGTGGTCCAATGCAGATTGCTAGCATAAATGGGAAGAAATATATTCTGGTAATTGTAGACGACTACTCAAGATATACTTGGACTCTATTTCTAAGATCCAAGGATGAAACACCAGAAGTTCTAAAAGATTTTCTCACAATGATTCAATGAAATCTTTAAGCCCTAGTAATTTCTATTCAAACTGACAGTGGCATAAAGTTCTTAAACAAGACACTCCATGCATTCTTCAAAGAAGAAGATCTGAGCATCAAACTTCCACTCCTCGAACACCTGAACAGAACGGTATTGTCAAAAGACGAAACCGTACTTTGGTTGAGGTTGCTCTAACGATGCTTCTAAACTTCCTTTGTTCTTTTGGGCTGAAGCAATTGCAATCGCATGCTATACTCAAAATAGATATATCATCATCCTGATACATGAGAAAATGGAATATCACATCGTTAATGACAGGAAACCTTCAATTAAACACCTTTACATTTTTAGTTGCACTTGTTACCACACCAGAGATGGTGAAAATCTGGATAAGAAGAAAGAAAAAGGGGATCTATACATTATGGTGGGATACTCCACTCAGTCTAAGGGATATCGTGTTTACAACAAGAGAACTCGATTAATAGTTGAATCCATACATCTTAGATTTGATGAAATCAAAGAGATGACAGAGACGTCTGTTGATAATAACACTTCAGGCCTCGTTCCCCCAACGACAATAGGCGTCAGATTATGACAACTCTGGCCTCGTCCCCCAACTACAATATGTTTCTCCTTCAGCAGATACAACAGCTCCGTCACAACAAGAGTTGGATCTTCTGTTCTGTCCTTTGTACGATGAATTTTTCAATACAGGTACTTAAAGTGTCAACATTTCTTCTTCTCCCACCGACAATTCTAAACAACAAGACACACCACCTACAACGAATATTCAATCTTCAACAGAACCAAAAACACCAACTACAACTGTTCTTGCTGAGGAAAACAATGATAATCAAGCAGCAGATACACAATCCTAACAAGATGAATTTATCAATCCTTTCTGTACAACGGTACGAGAAATTGCTGAGTCTTCCTCACGTAATATTAATAATTCAAATATGCATACCTTCTATCAACCACATGATTCCGAATACCGATGGACCAAAGATCACCCGCTATAACAAGTTCGTGGAAATCCATCCAAGCCAGTGCAAACAAGACGACAACTTGCAGCAGATCCTGAAATGTGTATGTTCGCGCTCACCATGAGTACTGCTAAACCGAAAAACATTAAGGAGGCAATGGCTGATTTTGCATGGATAGAGGCAATGCAGGAAGAACTTCATCAGTTCGATAGACTACAAGTCTGGGAACTCGTTGACAAACCCTTTGGCAAGACCGTTATAAAGCTAAAGTGGTTATGGAAGAACGAAAAGGATGAAAATCAAACTGTCATTCGCAATAAGGCACGACTTGTTGCTAAGGGATATGCTCAGGAAGAGGGTATTGATTTTGAGGAATCATTTGCTCCAGTTGCTCGTTTGGAAGCTGTTCGGATTTTTGTCGTGTACGTTGCACACAAGTCTTTTCCAATTTATCAGATGTACGTAAAAATGGCATTTCTCAATGGTCCACTGAAAGAGGAGGTTTATGTTGCACAACCAGATGGGTTTGTTGATCCTGGTCATCCAGAAAAAGTTTACCATCTAAGGAAAGCTCTATATGGATTGAAATAAGCTCCGAGAGCCTGGTATGATGAACTCTCAAATTTCCTGATGTCCAAAGGTTTTACTAAAGGTACCATTGACCCTACTCTATTCACAATAAGATACGGGGAAGACATTCTACTTATGCAAATTTACGTCGATGACATTATTTTTGGGTCTACAAACCCTAAATTTTCTAAAATGCACAGTAGATTTGAGATGTCCTTAATGGGGGAAATGAAATTCTTTTTAGGACTTTTGATCCACCAATCCCCAAGAGGTATCTTTATTAATCAGGCCAAGTACGCTTTAGAAATTCTTTAAAAACATGGTATGGAAAAATATGATACCATTGGTACACCAATGGCTACCAAACCTAAACTGGATGCAGACTTGAGTGGAAAAATCGTAGACCAAACTAACTACCATAGTAAAATCGGGCCATTCATGTATCTGACATCTAGTAGACTAGATATAGTGCAAGCAGTATGTTATTATGCAAGGTATCAAGCAAGACCGACTAAAAAACACCTCAAAGAGGTTAAAAGAATCTTTCGATACTTAAGGGGTACCATTAACATGGGACTCTGGTATCCGAAGGATTCTAGCTTTGAACTAACGGCTTTTTCAGATACCAACCATGCCGAATGTATTAATACTTAAAGCACTTATGGAGGAATACAGTTCCTAGGTAATAAATTAGTCAGCTAGATGTCAAAGAAGCAGGACTGCACTGCAATGTTATCACGAGAGGCAGAGTACGCGACGTTATCTGCAAGTTGTGCTCAAGTAATGTGGATGAGGACACAGCTTAAGGATTATGGCCTCAACTACAACAAAATACCATTGTATTGTGATTCTCAGTCAGCCATATCAATCTCATGCAACCCCTTGTAATAATCCCATACCAAGCACATCCATACTCGATATCATTTCATCAAGGAACGGGTTGAAAATGGTATAATTAAATTGTATTTTGTCAAAACTAAATACCAATTAGCTGACATGTTAACTAAAGCCTTACCCGAAGATAGGTTTCAGTATCTTGTCGGACGAATTGGTATGAGATGTTTGACTCCAGCATAATTGGAGGTTCTGGCAAATGAATCTGCTTGATATATTCTTCAAACATCGACTTGTAAATATTTTTTAGAAAAGCAAAATACAACAATATAAAATCTACAAAACCAAATACAAAAATATAAAATTTCAAAAAGAAAATACAAAATCAAAAAATTCCAAAAAGAATCTTCTCGACATGTCTCTTGGAATCGATAACATTTACGTATCTAGAAATGTTGATTAATATCGACATGAGCGTGTAAATGAAGTTCGAGCAAGAGTTTCAAATGCTTTCAAAACATGTCATTTCTATTTTTCTTTATGACTTGTAATTGCTCTCAGATTGCAACTCGAACCCGAACGATAAAGGAGAGTGTACGTTTCAGTGCACTTATCCTTAGCATTAGAAGAGAAGTCTTTTAACATGTAACACCCCTATTTTTATATGTCTTAGCCGAAGGGTCATTTGGGGTGCTACATCATAATATAACAACTCAAGCATAGAAATGACTCGAAAAGAGACGTTTTTAAATACATTCATTCGAAATAAAAGTTTAC
>BQNB010128901.1:0-19206 GCA_026074375.1 Tanacetum coccineum
TGAAGTAATTTAGAAGAAGGTTTGTGAGTGTTTGTCCAATATCAAAGAGATAGAGAAGAAGTATTGGACAAAGGATGTGTTTGGGTATTTCTCACATGTAAATGGTTTAGTTAGGTTGATGAGTTGACATAGTTAGGATAGAAAGGAATATGCCAAAGGAATATTCTCTACTTGGTGAGCATGTATGGATGTTAGAGGGATAAATTTGAATTTCAAATTCAAATCTTATTAAACATGTGTGGTAAATAATATGATAAGATAAGTTGGCATGATGTGATGTTTTGGAGCCTAAGAATCCAATTTAAAATCTTGAGGATAAGGATAAGGTATTGGTGTTGAATTAAAAGATTATCATATAAACAAATATTAAACGCAGCGGAAGAAGCACCTATTAACAGATCCATAGAGTCATATGATCAATCAAAGTTAAAACAAGAAAAGTAATACCTTTGTAGCGTGATTGGTAGAATCAAATGGTGACCTTCACCTTAACACAACACTTCCAATGAAACCAAGTGATCAATGAAGATCACCTCTATGATGTATCCACACTACACTTCCTTATATACCAAATAGATGCTAGTCTTACAACCTTGTAACCTCACAATACACCTAGAATGAAATAGATTCAAAGTGTTGGATCAAGAAAAACTACAAACCCTAAAAGGGATGTGTTTGTGCCATGTTTTTCAAAGGAGAGAGAGTGAGAACGATTTTGGTATGTTATAATAACTCAATAATGAGAAGATATCACATATATTTATACCAAAAACTTGATCTTATCCTCTCCCTTAACCCCCTTAATGGCCGGCCCCTATAAGGCTTCAAATGAGCCTCCCATTTGATTTTCAAGTCCAATAGAATAAGTACATTACTTATTTATTATAAGCCCAATAGTGATCCCGAGTTACGTGGGTTATTTATATACCGTAAATACTATAAACACGATATATAAAATGGTACCTCAGTGTATATGTGTGTGACCCCATAGGCTCACATGCGTCTAGCCATATAATTATTTATTATAACACGAGCATACTCCAACAATTTATATTTGCAATAGACGAATGTTATTGGAGACTTAAGAGAGCCACGTACCTCTCAAAATTTTGAGGTTTTGTTTATATTTGCTTAAAAAAATACAAATTATAGTCTTTCAAAATTAACTGATTTAGCATTCGACCCTCTCAATACATTCACCCATATTCTGACTAAAACGACTGAAACGTATGTTGAAGCAAATTTATGTGGGCCTTTTAGGCTTAGCAAATGAGTCTCAATCTTCGTGATTATCGGGTTCAGCTTGGCTCCTCTGAATGTTTCTCCTTCGTACCCTAGCTGAAATTAAGAAAGAACACCGTTAACTAGGCCTGGGTTTTTAGTCCTGGACCAACTCCGGCGTAAGAGTAAGTATTAGTGGTATGAGATAATTGCTGAGAGAATATAAGGGAAGAAGTATGGTTTGGAGTGTGTGTGTTATCCTCCTCAAGGGAATAGGCTTCCCCTCTTTATACTACTCGAGTCTTACTTAACGACACGAGAATGGTGGTTGTCGCTTAGGGTCAACGATGCAGCCGCTGGGTTAGTACTTCCTCTTTGCTCACTGACTCGATTGTCATGTGTGTGTCAGCCTAAGGACAGTGGTCCAGACCAGTACGTTACTTGTCAGGTTGTCCTTAGGTATTGCTCATCCAGCACGGCGTTGGTGACTCCGAACCCAACATTTCCTTCGACACATCAGCTTCTTCGAAGTACATGTCTAGCTTAGACCATGCCAGTTTTAACAAAGGTGGATAGCCGTGTGTCTCCTTCGATGATTTTGAAAGAGACTATACCTCATCAACATGTTTTCTTTTGAACAATGCAATTTCCATGAAAAAAGAGTCAACTGACGTCATAATTACTACCTTTATAACAAATGTGGACTGTTTGACCACTCATATTTACTACAGTAACCCATTTAATAATACTTTATGCATTATTTTATTCCACTATTCTTTCAAAGGTTCATACGTGTTCTTCTCTAGCTCTTCTACCGTCCCACTTTCCCTTTCCACACATGCCTCTCCCATCATAACTCTTCCACCGTCCCACTTTTCTCTCGATTCTTCCTACCGTCCCTAAAACCACCTTCCCAACGTTTACCAAAAAATAGTTTACTTAATTAACCGTCGACGATCAGGTAAGGGTTTACTTTCTTTAATCTTGATTTATAGTTTTCTTAAGTTTTTGGGCTTTACTTTGATTTGTTTGTTAGGCTTTTGTTTAAATTGTTATCGGGTTTTTGATAAATTATTAAATAGATGAGATTTTGAAGATTATGATTATCGAGTTTGTTATTTTAATGTTTTTGGTAAAGAACTTGCATTGATAGCGTTTCCTACATTTGTTGTTGTTATTTTGTAGTTTTGCAAGTGAGAATGGAGACGAGGGGACTACTTATTTTCGCGACTGTGTTCGGGTGCCTACAAAAAAAGTTGGTGACTTTGTAACACAAGTATGGTTTCTATTTTGGTTAAACTTTTGATTTTTAGTGTAAACCAAGAGTAGGGTTTGGTTAAAATTTAGGTTTATGTTCATTTGGGTATGGTTTAATTGATATGGTTTAATTTAGGATTAGGGTTAAGTTTTCAGTTAGGTAATGGGTCAACAGGCGGGTTTTTCATATGGGTTGGATTGACTTGAAACACTTTTACTTCATTGGAATTTTTATGAATTGTCGTAAAAAATGTGAGTGGTTTTCGGATTAAACTGTATTAGCAAAAATCTGTACACATTTACAATTATTGAACTTGAGGTGAGTTTGATGGCTGTTTTGAGTCAAAAAAAAGGCACAACGATTAGTTACCTCTTGATTTCCAGAAGTTATGGCTGACGAGATCAAGAAAGGGCATGATAAATGGGGTGGTTAGGGTTGTAAACATGAATTCATGACGCGTTTCTTAAAATGCGAGGGACAAGAATTATTATGTGTTAAAATGTAGGCATTTGTTTATACTTTCACTACGTGAATGTTAAACTGCATTTATAGTTGTCGTCATCTGTTTCAAAAAACGGCTTTTCATGTTGCGTGATCCGTTTGCCTCTTGGGGACCATACCCGAATTAATCTAGCATGTATTCATATGTTGCCTAATAAATTTGGTGTTCACTTGAAGTTAAAACCGCAAATTAATACTTCTGAGCCGTTAGAGTATATACTCCGGCATCAGCAGTAGCTGTGAGCTCACTAACATTAATATCAATGTTAGAGTTGTAATTCTCAGTAAATTAGTTCTTAGTTATATGTTTAGAATTCTTTGTTACGTATTTGTAATCGTCGTTGAAAATTAGTTAGTGATCATTGTTCATTTTTTACGTCGGAAATATCAGTTTTATGAAGGGTGCGAGTGTAACCATTTGTTCTTTATTTATTTGCAGGAGCTGAAGTTTCTTTGTTTAGACTCTATGCATGAAGCCCAGGACTAAACGTGAGTGACTAATGGAATTAATGTGATCAGGCATTTCAAAGAGATAAGGATAGGGCAAAACTGATTGATACTCTTCAGGTTTGTTCACAAGAAAATGACTTATGTTATAACTGCGTACAAATTATGTTAGACATGAAAAAACTCATTCCTTTGTGGTTCGCAGGTTACTTAATGTCCTTTCGAGTGGATTTGCAGAAGAGCGTGTGAGGATAATTTATGTTGGTGGTGTTTTTAGGCTTTTGAGTTGATGAAGAAGCGGGAAGAGACGCGGCAAATAGAATTATCATCAAAGTCGGTTACCTTTAAAGGATGTAATTCCGTAAAAGATAGGTAAGTCAATGTTAAATGGTCTTACTTAATGAGCATACTGATACTTATGGTTTTTGAATCCATTTTGACCACAAGGTTAGAAATGGAGTAAAAAGGTTAAAGAAAAAAAATGAATCACAAGGTGGATGGGGTGATTCATGGGGAAATAAAAAAGGAGAGAATAAACCTCAAGACGAGGCTGAAGGGTCAAGTGAACATATTACTGATAAAGGGAGTAATTGGGGATGGAACATGTAGGAGGAACAAAAACAAGACCAAGAGGAGTGGAAGAAGAAGAGGGATGTGTTCCTAAAAGAACTCAACTATATTACCTTACATATTTGAGTTCATATCTATTCATCGCATGTGAAATAATTTCATTCATGTTATTAAGCTTACATATTTAGATTAATGTGATCGACACTTGATTACTGATATTCGGCTTTTATGTTTCTGCAGATCATTCACATATTCCAGAAGTTGATGTTTGCTAATTATGACCAACGCGTTGTAAACTTTGAAAAGTATGTTTTCTTATCATTTATTAGATTCTTCCTTGATATCCTTTCATAATATAATCCTCCTTCAGATTATGTCTTTACTGTCCCTTACCCGGTCTATGCTATTTGTAGCTATATGGATCGAAATTGCTAATGTTTAGTTTTCTTTTTTATCTGGAGATGAGTTGTATCTAGAGCAATCAACACGTCCATACCATAGATGAATTTTTATTTCTTTATGAACTGTAGTAATACTATATGCATTTTTTAAACAAAATAATCAAATGGCAACAACATTCCTTAAGTACTCAGTTTTAAACAGCTTATAAGCGCGCTTAATACCGACAATAAAGGTCAACTAATTCCCACATGATCACTTCACATATGATCATAATTGGCTCCTAAACAAAAAAACTAAACACGTAATCATGCATAAGTTGGTTATTTTTCAGAGTTATTGTGTCACAATCTCCTCTTATTTTTTCATAGAGTTATTGAAGATACAAAGTACTTTATATAAAGATGTTGCTCCCGCCAAGTTAATTGTTTGTTGTCCAATTGCTTATGTTCTGTTATATTGCAACAGGAAACGGCGTTTGCGTATTAACAGTGGACACAGAGATCTTCTCAGCAGCAACGGTTACACATTTACACAAGGGGCTGCAATTACACAAATGGTTAGTGTTTTAATAGTTATAGAATTTTTAGGCCAAGCAAGTGTGTATGTTAATGTTAGTATAATTTATATAATTTTGTGATGAAATAGTGTCTTTGAAAATCTGTATGTGTGAATTTACACCTACATATGACTCTTGATAGATGGTATTGAAAAGTTTGAAGCTTTATGTAAGTTGGTCCTTGGTACTCTAAATTCAATGTATGTAATTCATGTTAAGAGGATATGAATAAAGACGTGGGAAGAAAGCTCGAAGGAATATAAACATAATGTATCTAACGGTATGCCATTAAGGCAATTAGTAATGATGGCAACACAATGATTCACATAGATGTAGGAATAGGCAAGCAACTGAGTATGAGTACACACATTTTATCCAATATTTTTTTTGTATAAACTTTAGTTAAAGAAACGAATAGGTCATTTTGCTACCTAAAACCTTTAGTAGCTAGACGAGACTTAAAGGCTGATATAATTAGTTTATATTTTGTTATATTTTCCAGGAAAAAAGGAAAACTAAGAAGCGGATTTCCTGCTGCTGCCATGAGGATGGACACATTAAACGATATATTTGCTGCAAGTGACCTCATCTCACTCCATTATGCCCTCAACGAATGATGTAATTAAAATTATAAATGTTGATTGTTGATGTGTTTCAAAAGCTTTAAATTTATAATGACTGATAGTACCGATTTTATTATAGGGAAACGCACGGGTAAAAGTATAACCCACGTATGTGGTATAATCTTTTTAGGTAAGACCATGTCGTCCACAGGGATTTAAGTAGTGTTTAAATAATCAGAAAGAAAATAAACTTTAACTTGAAAATAACTTTTTGTTTTACCAATGATAATAAAGATGACTACTCGGGTAGTTGAAAATAACTTATAAGCGTTGGAAATGATTAGACCACGAAGATGGAACCTTAGTTTATAAAAAGGATTTTCTCGTCAGAAAATGTTTTCACAAACTAACTTGCTTAACTCAAGACTTATATTTAGTTAACTAGACTAAATGTGTCACTCAAATAATCCAGTTACTAGTATATTAAAGCTTATTTATTTATCAATTACGAACGTGGATTTCTCGGCACAAACGATAAAGATCATAGACAAATCTTTAAAACCACATAGATCATACTAGGTCTTTTGACCTATACCAATATGACTATGTAATTTAAGTTGATAAGCAAAGATGGACAAGATAAGATATAATAGGATTTCAACATAAGCTTGAGATTAAAGGGATCATGATCATACCAAATGCTTATTCATTATCATAACATCTCCGAGTAGTCATGAGAGATTTAGCCTCTCATGGCTAAAGTGTTCATAACAAAAGTAGATTTAACATAAACTTCCATTATTTCAATAACTAAGTTGGTAACCGTCTTCGTTCTTGATTATTGTTACTTTTGTTCTTTAAGGGAAGTAGTGTTTTTGGTGTTTATATGGCGATGGATGAGAGGATTGGGGTTTGTGTGTGTTTTGTTGAGTGAGAGGAATAGGGAGGAATGATTTGAGAGTGAAAATTCGTCCTCTATTTATAGGCTGAATTTGAGTGAAAAGTATGGCGCACACAAAAGATTGTGCGGCGCACATGGTGATTAAATACACTAGCATTAAATGTTTATTGAGAAAGTGCGGCGCATACAAAAGATTGTGCGGCGTACTTGGGGTCTAAATGCAGTAGCATTAAAGTCTTCATAAATGCTTTATATCAGATGGGAAGTGCGGCATACTATTGTTAAGTGCGGCGTACTTGTTGAGTTAATGCAACGTTGACTGCCTTTGACTTGACGGAAAGTGCAGCGCACAATTGTTAAGTGCGGCGTACTTTTGGTACATAGAACTTGATTGTTGATCTTTTTCTTGAGTGACGCATTATTTATCGCGTAAGTATTTGATTTTGATGTATCTAGCCTTGGGATGTCTTCAAGTGATCTTGCAAGCAATTTTTGCTTATTAAGTATCAAAAGTTCACGAGAAATGATAGAATATATACAAGTAACGCCATAGAAAACATGCATAATTTGGGCGTTATCAAATCCCTCCACACTTAGCTTATTGCTTGCCCTCAAGCAATTGAAGCAAGAAAATAAATCATTTATCGTGACGTGGAGAAAATTTGGATTTTATAAGAGTGTGCATATTTTAGGTAACTTTTCAGGCATAGACATATAACATAGCACCTCACATAGGGATAGTGTTTGATTTTCAATTCACTCATGCCACTCAGATAGGGTTTATATATTTGTGAAGAACACTCAATTTTCACAGACATAATCTAGACAGCTGCCATAGGCTTGTACTTAACACATAAACCTGACCGAATGGTAGAACTTGATACTAGAGCGGATACAAACTTCACATGCCAAAACATGAGCCTTTATTCCTCTGAGCACATTTGCATATATATATATATATATATATATATATATATATATATATATATATATATTGAGATTATATGCTTCTAAGGCTTGGCACAAAACTTATTTATTTATCTTAGGAATTTTCACAACATTTATGATCAAAAGGTGTAACATGCAAGGAACATGGACTTGCGGAATTCATTTCATGTGATTAGGCTCCGGTCTAGTAAATGATGATTAAGCACAAGTTCTAGAGCTTCTAAATTACCGGCTCGCTCAAATATAATGATCAACCAGTACCAATGTTCTAGAAAAGGCGACAAAGACCATATGTACACATCTATAACGACGGAATAGACACATACGACTGCAATCAAACCTTAACTCGAACAAGATAAAGGCATCAATTATCTTGGTTACCAAAGACGGATACTCGAATATTCTTTAGGCTAAGAATGCTCACAATTTAGTAGAGTAAGTTGTGCTAGCTATAATGTCAATCTGGTTAGATTTGTCTTACTAAGAGCATTTTTTAATTTTTGAAAGCATATATTTATTAAGATTTTTCATAAAATATCAGCTGGAAGAAATATTTGACAAGGCAAACAAGGAGGGATATGATTAATTTTCTTATTTGGATCCCCTCCACACTTAAGTTGAATATTGCCCTCAATGTGATAACTGATAATAGAGATAAAATAGGGAAAATTAAGGGAAAACGGTACTTCCCGGGGCATAAGGCATGTATAGCCGAGAGATATTCTTGAGCAAACTTTATAATTTTCCATATCTTTAAGCTAAAGCACCTGCATAAAAGTAAACAAAAGCGTACAAAAAGAAAATATTTTTCTTGTTTTTTTTGTTTTAGAAAATGAATAAAAGATATTAGTAGAAGAATGGAGGAGGGACTCCTCCACACTTAAGTGAAGCACGGGTTGCCTCCCGAGAAGAGCTTAATTTTTAGTGAGTCTTTAGCTAGTACTCGTATTCGTTGAGTCAATTTTTTTAGGAATAGGAGTTATTGACTTCCTTGGGTCATTATATTCCTTCATGATATAGTTTAAGTCGATGGCGTGATATGAATGTCTTTCTCAAAACAGGGAGTTACGGAATTCATTTTAAGTGATTAGGATTCGGTCTAGTAAATGATAATTAAGCACAAGTTCTAGAGCTTCTAAATTACCGGCTCTCTCAAATATAATGATCAACCAGTTTTGTTTCCTTGTTTGAATTCTTTTCTCATTCTTACTTTTCTGTCATACCAGACTTTAGTTCTTGCCTTGTATAGACGAGATTTTTCATAAGCTTGATGTCTAAGTTCGGCTAACTCATGTAACTGAAACATTATTTTCTCACCAACAACGATGAGATCTGGGTTACAATTCTTCAGAGCCTAGTATGCTCGGTGTTCAATTTCAAATGGTAAGTGGCAGTTTTTTCCATTGATAAGTTTGTATGGTGTGGTACCGGTAGGTATTTTGTTAGCAATGCGAAAAGCCCACAGAGCGTCATCAAGTTTTCTTGACCAAATAGCAGGATTGTCTTTAACAGTTTTTTCAAGAATTCCTTTAAGAGCTCTGTTTGTGTTTTCAATTTCACCACTGGTTTGAAGATGATATGATGTGGAGAAACGATGGTTAACTCCATATCTTTTCATGGTTTTTTCCATTATTTTGTTGCAGAAGTGAGTTCCTCTGTCACTAATTAGAGCTTTGGGCATTCCGAATCGGCAAAATAGTTTCTTTAAAAAAGTTATAACCACTCGAGCATCATTGGTTGGTAAAGCCTGAGCTTCGGCCCATTTAGATACGTAATCAACAGCGACAAGAATGTATTCAAACTTATATGATTTTAGGAATGGTCCCATAAAGTCTATACCCCACATGACAAAAATTTCACATACTTGAATATTATTTAAGGGCATCTCATCTCGTTTTGATAAATTTCCTGTTTTTTGACATGCTTCACATAAGCGAACTAGAGTATGAGCTTCTTTGATGATTGTTGGCCAGTAGAAACCTGAATCCAGGACTTTTTTAGCAGTTATGTTGGGTGTATAATGTCCACTGGTTGGTCCATGGTGACATTGGTCTAAAATGGTTCGAGTTTCTGGTCCAGATATACAGCGTCTGATCATACCATCAGAACATACTTTAAAAAGGTAAGGTTCCTCCCAAAAGTAGTGTTTGAGGTCAGAGAAGAATTTATTCTTTTGCTGATATGTCATTCCTTTTGGTACAATATTACCAACCAGGTAGTTTGCAAAGACTGGGAACCAAGGTTCATTTTTGGTATTGATTTCCATAAGAGTTTCTCCAGGAAAGTTGTCATCGACTTCACTGTCATCACTTGAGTCATCATTTTCAATTCAGGATAAGTGGTCAGCAGCAACATTTTCCGTTCCCTCTCTATCCTTGATTTCTATGTCAAATTCTTACATGAGTAGAATCCATCGAATAAGGCATGGTTTAGCATATTGTTTCTTAAATAAGTGCCTTAAAGCTGAATGATCGGTATGAACAATAGTTTTTGAGAGAACAATAGTTTTTGCGAAGTAGATCGGGTGAAAAATTTTACCATCTTTTTGACCTAAGATGGCTCCTACTACGAAATCACTTGCATCACACATAAGTTCAAACGGAAGATTCTAGTTTGGGCTTACGATTACAGGAGCACATGTGAGTTTCTCTTTCAATAATTCGAATGCTTTTTGACATTCATCATCGAATTCAAATGGAGTGTCTTTTTCAAGCAGTTTAGTTAGAGGTCGAGCAATTTTCAAGAAATCTTTAATGAAACATCGGTAAAAACCGGCATGTCCAAGAAAACTTCTAATACCTTTGATGTTGGTAAGGGGTGGAAGTTTTGAGATTACATCGATCTTTGCTTTATCGACTTCAAGTCCGGCGCTAGACACCTTGTGTCCGAGCACTTTTTCTTCTTTGACCATGAAGTGACATTTTTCCCAATTAAGGACAAGATGAGCATCTTTACAACGTTGGATCATTTTATCAAGGTTGTTTAGACAGGTGTCGAAAGAGTTTTTGAAGATGGGGAAATCGTCCATGAACACTTCGACTGATTCTTCGATCATATCGTGAAAGATTGCCAACATGAACCATTGGAATGTGGCAGGAGAATTACATAGACCGAAAGGCATTCAACTATAAGCGTATGTGCTGAAAGGACATGTGAATGTTTTTTTCTCTTGATCATTAGGATCGATAGGAATTTGAAATATCCAGAAAAACCATTGAGGAAACAGAAATAATTATTTCTTGCTAGTCTCTCTAGCATTTGATCCATAAACGGTAAGGGAAAATGATCTTATGCGGTTGCTTCATTGACTTTACGATAATCGATGCATACTCGCCAACCCGTAATGGTTCTTGTTGGAACAAGTTCATCATTTTCGTTTATGAGACTAGCGACAATTGGATAAATAAAACTGATATCCAAGAGTTTTACGATTTCTTTCTTAACAACTTCCTGAATGTTTGGATTTAACCTTCTTTGTTTTTAGACAATGGGTTTTTTATCATCAAAAAGTTGTATCTTGTGTTTGCAGAATGATGGGAAAATACCAAGAATGTTAGTAGTTTTCCAAGCAAAGGCTTGCTTGTGCTTTTTAAGGACAAATATGAGTTTGTTTTTCTTTTCTTTCATAAGCTGAGATGATATGATAATAGGAAGAAAAAAGGGTTCTTCCAGGAATACATATTCCAGATTATCAGGGAGGGGTTTAAGTTCAAGATCCGTAGGAGCTTCTTCAAGGGATATCTTGATTTTATAGTTTGTGTTGATGGTGATTTTCTCGAATGGTGGATCTTTGGTTTTAGATTCAGAGTCGGAGTTTTCATCAGTAGTCATTGCTATGAATTCATCGAATTCAGCAAAGATTTCTTCTTCGAGAAGGGTTCCTTCAATGGAATGAAGGATTTTACTTCCTTCGTCTAGAAGAGCATCGAAATCTTCCTCTATGATTTCATCATTAAATTTATACTAAAACAGGTATCATCGTTCGAATAAGAGTGTTTCATTGCAGACTCGATATTGAAAATCATTCGTTCAGTTCCAACTCCAAGATTGAGTTGTTTCTGTTTAACTCGAATAATTGCATCAGCAGTGTGAAGAAATGGTCATCCCAAAATGAGGGGAATTTTAGTATCTTCTTCCATTTCAAGAATAACGAAATCAGTAGGAAAGGTGAATTTACCAACTTCAACGAGCATATTTTCAGCTATTCCAACAGGGTATTGGAATGATCTATCAGCTAATCTTATGCTCATTTTGGTAGGTTTAAGAGTTTTAAGAGATAGTTTTGCATATAATGAATATGGCATGAGGTTGATGCTAGCACCAAGATCGACTAAGGCATTGCAAGAGAAGGTTTTGTTAAAATTACATGGAATAAGAAAACTTCTGGGATCTCCGAGTTTGGGTGGAATTTATTTTGAATCATTGCTAAACTTTCAATGCTTAAGAAAGCGGCAGAGATTTGTTTGATTTTGTGTTTGTTGCTTATGAGTTCCTTGAGAAACTTTCCATAGTTAGACATTCCGGCTAAGACGTCGATAAGAAGTACATTGATTCGGACGGCGCGAATCATGTCAAGAAATTTACCATATTAGGCTTCCATTTTTTCTTTCCTAAGACGTTAAGGATACGAGATTTTTGGTTTGTATAGTTTGCGTAACTAAGTTTCTTTAACTGGTTTTAGATTTGGTTGAGGTGTAGGTTCTTCGTCTTCATCATCGCTATCGAAATTTATAGGAGTTTCAGAATCATTTTGTTGATCATTTTGGTTAACTGGTGGGTTATAGGATTTACCACTTCTTGTGAATACGACATTTACATGCTCATTGCGCGATTGTGGTGGTTGATAGGCTTTAGCATTGTGCCCTTTTGGGTTTGGTTGAGTGTTACTTGGAAGAGAGCCAGAAGGTCTACCAGATTGCTTCTCAAGATTTTGGATTGAAGCTTGATGATTTTTAGCTACGGTTTCGAGTTGGGTTTTGAGATCCATGAACATTTCTTTGACAAAAGAGTTGGTTGATTGTTGAGATTTCATGAAATCGTTGAATTATTTCTGAAGATCGTACGGTTTATCATCGGTGTTGGATCGGTAGTTGTCTCGATTATAATCATTACGTCCGCTTGAACGACAATTATCGCGATTCGAGTCTCGGTCGCGATAATCATTGTAAAAACGAGTCTTATGGAAAGTTTGCATGAATTTGGCTTCTTCTTCACGGGACATAGGTATGTCATCCTCATCAAGATCGGGTTTTGTTTTTTTAGCATTAGACTGGTGTTCTTTGTACTGAGCATCCATTTTCAGAGTCATGACATCCATTCGGGCTATAATTTTGTCAGTATCAGAATTACTGTTGCCCTCATCGGCGAAAGCAACAGTTTTCTTAAGAGATGGTTTGGTTTTTTGAGTTTTAGCCCAGTCGAGCTTGAGTAATACTTTATCTTTGAGAAGCTGATAAGCTTGATTTGGTATTTAATAGAGGAAAATACCACTTGCAGCGGCATTTAGAACCTCTTGGGTTATTTTGTTGAGACCATGATAGAAGATTTTTATAATGTTGCCTTTGGACAAATTGTGACCATAGCAGTTTTGGAGCATTTCCGTCATATGAAGTCAAGCATCGGTTAGAGATTCATTTTCATGTTGAGAGAAAGCTCGGATTTCTTTGAGGAGTCGGTCAAAAAGAGCTGCGGGAAAGAATCGGTTAATGAAAGCGGTTTGAAGTTCATCCTATGTTTCGATAGTTCCTTCGTTTAGTTCATCCAGCCATGTCTTTGCTTCTCCAGTTAGTGATAGGGGAAAAATCATCAGGCGGACGACTTCATTTTCTGTATCTCTGTATTTAAACATATCGCAGATT
Source organism: Tanacetum coccineum (assembly GCA_026074375.1). Classification (NCBI taxonomy): domain Eukaryota; kingdom Viridiplantae; phylum Streptophyta; class Magnoliopsida; order Asterales; family Asteraceae; genus Tanacetum; species Tanacetum coccineum. Next base: position 13,226 of record BQNB010128901.1, read on the forward strand.
CCGAGGAATTCATGAATGTGTTTATGAGGATCGGTTTTGGTTCTACCATCGAATTCGTTTCCTTTGACAAGAGTCAAGTGGTTACCTTTGATAGCAAATTCGTTTCTGGTTTCAGGAATAGTGATCATTAAACCAGGAGTCGGAGCGACAACATGGTCGGCAGCCCACATGGGTTCATCATCCATTGGGTCGTAGTTTCGAAGAATATCAAGAAAGTGACAGAAGTAATTGATGTTAAGAACTGGCAGGTAGACAATTCTCGGGTGTTGTGGTGGATTATTTCTTTGATCGTATGGAACTCTTCTATTTCGTCGACGATGTCTTCGATTCAGAGTACGTTTCGGTTCCGGTAACGGTTCAACAAGTTCAGAATTAGAAGCATGTTTATGCATCCAAGAGATAAATTGTTTGGGTCAGTTTGCCAGAAAACTGTACGGCGATTTTTTGAAAAAGAGGGGGAGTTAAAGTAATTTTCCAGAGTTGACTACAGAACAACTTAGAAAATCCCCAGAAACGGAGCCAAAAACTTTGATATGTCTCAAAAGCTTTAAATTTATAATGACTGGTAGTACCTGATTTTATTATAGGGAAACACACGGGTAAAAGTATAACCCACGTATGTAGTATGATCTTTTTAGGTAAGACCAGGTCGTCCGCAGGGATTTAAGTAGGGTTTAAATAATCAGAAAGAAAATAAACTTTAACTTGAAAACAAATTTTTGTTTTACCAATGATAATAAAGATAACTACTCGGGTAGTGGAAAATAACTTATAAGCGTTGGAAATGATTAGACCACAAAGATGGAACCTTAGTTTATAAAAAGGATTTTCTCGTCAGAAAATGTTTTCACAAACTAACTTACTTAACTTAAGACTTATATTTAGTTAACTAGACCAAATGTGTCACTCAAATAATTCAGTTACTAGTATATCAAAGCTTGTTTATTTATCAATTACAAAAGTAGATTTCTCGGCACAAACGATAAAGATCATAGACAAATCCTTAAAACCACATAGATCATACTAGGTCTTTCGACCTATACCAATATGACTATATAATTTAAGTTGAAAAGCAAAGACGCACAAGATAAGATATAATAGGATTTCAACATAATCTTGAGATTAAAAGGATCATGATCATACCAAATGCTTATTCATTATCATAACATCACCGAGTAGTCATGAGAGATTTAGCCTCTCATGGCTAAAGTGTTCATAACAAAGTATATTTAACATAAACTTCCATTATTTCAATAAATAAGTTGGTAACTGTCTTCGTTCTTGATTGTTGGATCTTTTGTTCTTTAAGGGAAGTAGTGTTTTTGGTGTTTATATGGCGATGGATGAAAGGATTAGGGTTTGTGTGTGTTTTGTTAAGTGAGAGGAATGGGGAGGAATGATTTGAGAGTGAAAATTCGTCCTCTATTTATAGGCTGAATTTGGGTGAAAAGTACGGCGAACATAAAAGATTGTGCGACACACATAATGATTAAATGTACTAGCATTAAATGTTTATTGAGAAAGTGTGGCGCACACAAAATATTATGCGACATACTTGGGGTGTAAATGCAGTAGCATTAAAGTCTTCATAAATTCTTTATATCAGATGGGAAGTACGGCGCACAATTGTTAAGTGCGGCGTACTTATTAAGTTAATGCAACGTTGACCACCTTTGACTTGAAGGAAAGTGCGGCACACAATTGTTAAGTGCGGCATACTTTTGGTACATAGAACTTGATTGTTGATCTTTTTCTTGAGTGATGCGTTCTTTATCGCGTAAGTATTTGATTTTGATGTATTTAGCCTTGGGATGTCTTCAAGTGATCCTGCAAGAAATTTTAGTTTATTAAGTATTAAAAGTTCATGAGCAATGATAGAATATATACAAGTAACGCCATAGAAAACATGCATAATTTAGGCGTTATCAGACCACCAATATGATCATCATACATAGCTTCGAATTGTAAATCCAATTCACCTTCAGTTGGTTATTGAGTTGTTATTGTTGATGGAGCGTAAGTAAGATTGAGTCCTGAACTGATCTGTCCAAAAGTCATGCTTTGAAGCCTGGGTTTTGAACTGCTTTGTTCAAAATCCATAGCTTAAAGCTCATTAAATGTCACATTCATTGTCTCTATGATTTTCTTTGTCCTTCTGTTGTAAACTCTGTAAGCGCAAGAATCAGCAGAATAACCAATAAAAAAGATAATATTACCTTTTGTACCAAGCTTCCCAATATCTTCACGATCATTCTTGGGATAACAAAGAGCCCCGAATACATGTAGAAAAGAGATATCAGGTTTTCTACCGTTAATGAGCTCGTATGGTGTTTTGTTAAATCGACAATGAATGATGAAGCGGTTTTGAGTGTAGCACGCAGTAGCAATCGCTTCAGCCCATAAGAATAACCGTGTACGAGAGAAAATCAACATTGTTCTGGCAGCCTCTACTAATGTCCGATTTCTTCATTCCACTACTCCATTTTGTTGAGGTGTTCTGACAGAAGACGCTTGGTGAGAGATGCCAACACTATCAAAGTATTCTTTAAGGATTTGATTTTTGAATTCTATGCCATTGTCGGTTCTTAGGATGATGACATGAGATTAGAGAAGGACAGTTATTCTCTTCAGGAAGGTTTTAATCACTTCTGGTACTTTATCTTTTGATCTGAGAAATTGTACCCAAGTATAACAAGAGTAATCATCCGTAATGACCAAAACATACCGCTTACCATTTATGCTTGCGATTCTCATTGGACCACACAAATCCATATGAAGAAGGTGTAACCTCTGCTTAGAATTTAGAATTGGTTTGGGTGGGTGAGATGCCCTTTTGCTTTTTCCTTGCTCACATAAGGGATAAAGATGTTCTCTATGATATTTGAATTTTGGAAGACCTGTGTGTTAGGATCTGGTACTAGATAGATCTTCTAGCCTTTGTGGTTGTATAGTACTTATGTAATCACAAGTATATACGTGAGAGACTCTAACAAATGTTTAGGCGGAAACTAAACAATACAGAATAAAGAAGAACAAATATAACCAATGATCCTCTATGGATCTCTCTATTAATAATAAATTGTTTTTCTGATTTGTGATCGGTAACAAACCCTAATGCTAAAGGTTTCTTTTATAGAGAAGAAACCCTAAAAATGCTAAACAAGATTCCTAAAAACGTGTAAGAGATATACATCAATCTCTTCCTAATATATCTCATTCCTATATTAATGAGATAATTCTAGAATATAACTATCATTCCTTAATTACATTAATCACGTCTATAATAAAGATCAGCAGATTCTATCTCTGTCAGCAGAAACGAGAACATGACCAGCAGAAACATAATCAGCAGGAACGACTTAATGCCATCAGCAGAAACGACACTTAGTCGGTTTCAATTATTCCCAACATAGTGCACCAGAACTTGAACAGCCTTCTGTAACGTCTTTTGGATCACATTGGTGCCACCATCCTACAGATCTGTGGAGCAAGGCCATACACATACCTCTTAATTATCCTACTCTCTGGAGTCACCAAATGTGGAACTAACCTAGCCAACTCATGAAACCTATAAGTATACGTAGCATGGCCAGCCCCGACAATGGCGTGATTCCACAACTCAATTTCCAAATTTTGCATTTCATGACTAGGACAAAACTCTTCTATAATCATAAACTTAAAGTCATTCCATGATATACTAACAGCAACTTCCCGGCATAGCATGCAGATCTAAGAGTTCTACCACGTTAAAGCCTTCCACAAATAAACTAGCAGTGTATTTCACTTTTTGGTCAATACTACAACCACTCATATCTTGCACAGACTCTTATTCTCAATCCACGAGTAGAACATACAGCACTCATTTACATCATATTTCCATTTAGGGTACAGCTAAGACTACTTATATGAACAAAACCTACCCGGTTGCCATCTACAATCACATTCCTAAACATTCTTCCTCCCCTCCCCCATGAACGTTCTCATTAACCAATTACCATTTTGATTTCCAACATTTCCTTGTTTACCAAACATGAGAATAGCATGGTTGGGTAGAGGTTCTTGCAATTGTTGAGCATATGATCGTCGAGAAGTAGGTGGTCCTCCTACACCCTATTGAATCCCTCTACATTACATTGACTCCCTCTACGCCCCTATTACGCTCCAACCTTGGTCATTTCATTTGACCATCAATTAGTCAATTGTGCTCATCGTTACCTCCATGGGTCCTTACCACCTTGCTACCTTACCCACCCATTTCACTCGTTCCCCCTCTCGTGATTCGGCAACAGGCCCCAGCACTTTGGGTCATAATCCTTGGCGGCATTATCTCACGAGGGTGTACATGGGCAAGTTTGGTAAGTGGGAAGACTTATATATATATATACTATATATTTTTACTATATTATATTATATATCATATATATTTATACACACAATACATTATGGTGTCAACATCGATTTGTGTGAACGACATTACTAAGTATGAGTGAGTTGTGATACACTTATAACTACGTTGCCCACCGTACTTATATTCGCATCCTTTCCCAATCATACTCAATATTGAGCTCACACATTTCAATAACTGACATAACTAAAGCACCAAACCGCGAACACGCGAGAGTAAGCAAAAGCAGAACACCACACATATAGATCCTATACGCAACTAAATGACGGATCTTAGGTTATAGTCTAGGTCAACCCACCTAGTTCTCTATAACCTGGCTCTGATTACTAATCTGTCACACCCCGACAATGGTGGGAACTCGAGAATGCAACGTAATGATCAATCATAACACAAGATACAGTATAGAGAAAACTACAATGCATAAAATTCAAGTGTTACGAAGACCATCCACCTCGAACAACCTCGAGTAATGTCCCAAATCATAACCAAATACAAAATCTCTTTCAATTTCAAATGCACACACAGGGCTCTAAATCCGAACTTAAACCAAAATCTTCTAAATACTAAAACCAAATAAAATGAACAAGCAAGACATCACATAAAAAAATCCACTCGGGATACTTCTAAGTCTGCTATCATAAATTACCAACTTATTCCTCCTTCACTTCACCTGAAAATGATACTTGAAAACGTTAACAATAATGTTGGTGAGCTCGTAGGTTTGGCCTTAAACCCAAAAGTTGTGCCAATATTTCAAAACAGTGGATAATAGTTGATAATGACCTTTTTAGGTTGGTAATTATATATCAAATAGTAGAATAATATTAATCAAAATATAAAATCCCCGCGAGTCAACCTAGTCAACCCTTTAGGAAAAAGGTCAACAAACTCACGGGTATGATATAAATGATTCCGGGCAAGTAATCACCCGGGTCGTTCTCCCAACGAGGCGTGAAATTAACGGTTACGCATTTGGTTTGACTTTTGGATGCTTGAATAACAAAGGATTTGATTTGGATTCTAAATTCTACGGAAAAAACATAAAAAGGCACGGGAATTTAAACCTAATACTACTGGAAAGCAATAAAGGCAATGGAAATAACTTAAAAATCTACGGGGAGCAAAATAGGGCAATTAAATAAATCCTAATACTACGGGAATCATAAGTAAGGCATGGAAAAGTAAATCCTAAGTCTACGGGAACATTAAAACAAAGGCAATTAAAGTAAAAACACGAAAACGGGAATGAGATTCTAAACCCGTTCTTTAAAAAACCAAATTCTACAATTTTGATCCTACGGATGCAAATCTAATTTTCCTAGGTCCTAAATGATAAAAGAAAATTTTTAAAAAGAAGAATTATATTTTTTTGACTTTTATTTTATTTTTTATGATTTAAAAAAGTTTTAAAAAGAAAAAATAATTAAAAATAGTAAATGAAATGGGAAAAATCTGAAAAATTCATGAAAAGTAGTTTGAAGATTGCTGGTTCTATGAAAAATAAAAGCTTTGAGAAATAGCTTAAAAATAAGCAACAAATAAGCAAAATTGTTGCTGAAAGGCAAAAGGGTGAAAA
>BQNB010128902.1:0-10900 GCA_026074375.1 Tanacetum coccineum
TGGCTTCAGCAAGTCCTGCTTCTTCTTGAAGAATTTGTTCTTTTGTCTTTTTAGAAGCTTGAGTCTCTTCTTCTTCTGTCATAGGAGCCATTCCTTCTCTTCTACCTCTGTCTGGAGAAGGTACTGAGACTCTTATGCTATCAGTAGTAACTGGATCAATGCTAGTATTAACATCCAAACTGCCAGTATTAATTTCTTCAATACCAGTACTAACTTTAATGCCACCAGTATTAACTTCTTCAAAAGCAGACTTAACCTCTTCAAAGTCCAAACCAGTACCAACAGATTCTTTTGAACTCTTCCTTCTCTTGTATCTTTTTCCTTTATCAACTGACTTGATCTTTTTAACTTTTGTTAAGACTGCAGCAGCTTCTAAAGTTGTAGGGCTTATGTCTTCAACTTGTTCCTCCCCTGAAGCATTGACAGGAAGTAACAAGCTCTTGTAACAAAGAAACCAGAGGATCTAAATCATGAAACTTCCTCCCCTGAGCCTCTGTTTCTTCCTCTTCAGAATCAGACAAAAGAATCCTCTTGGTCTTTCTCTTCAAAGCAACCTCCAAAATCTTTACTTTTTCCACCAAAGTGAGGATAGCCTTCCCAAAGGTCTGTTTGGTTTCCTTGAGCTGCTTCTCCAAGTCATTAATCCGTACCATTAACTGGGAAGTAGTAGCTTCTTGGCGAGGTGTAGATGATTATTGGTCAGTTGATGGTTATTCAAAGGGATGCTCCATTGGTTCATGTGCAGGTGAAGGTGTAGGTGAGGAGGATGCAGTAGTAGTTTCAGCAATAGGTGTAGGTGGTGCAGGTTGAGATAGAGGTGGAATAGTTATGGCAAAACGATTAATGTTATAATAATGATAAAATCAATCAGTTATTCAATCATTACCTTTGACCAAATATTTCAATTCTTATCTTTTGTAGTATTCTTTGACTACAACTTTGGTCCTTCATGTTTCCATCTTGTTTCATTCGTGTTTTGTCTTATCAACTCAAAATATAATTCCCAAAAATCTTCCCCTAGTTGATAATGACAAAACCCAATAAGCACAAACTTCCCCTGAAGTTGATATACGAATGAAACTTCCCCCTAATCCATGCTATACCACCAAGAATCATCAAGCTGCAAATCATCAAATCTTCTTCCCCTTTTTGTCATCATCAAATAGGGGTCTTCTGTAAGATGAGCAACTTGTAAACATTTCCCTTTCAGTGGTAACCATTAATGGATAACCATGTAACAATCACTTCCCCTGAAAGTATGCTAACATCTCTTGAATTCTTAACTCAGTAGCTACCAAGTATAATTTATTGATGAAGAAAAATGAGTATAACCCATATGTTTGAAGGGGGGGGGGGGGGGGGGGGAGTGAATGGTGGGGTTTGCGAACACATAATTGGCTTAGGTATTGCACTATCCACATACGCATACTTATACCAAGAAGACCAAAAGTATAATAGAGCGCAATCATTGACAAAATCGTTTTTTTTGTTCATTTATCTTATAAAATGAGACCATTGACACCAACAATGTAACTCCTTAAATGATAGCAAACGGACGTATAACATCATATGTAGATCGTACACCTTTTGCTAGATTCTTTCAATTCTTCTTCCACCAACAATTAAGCACAAACAAGTTATCTTTAAAAGTCATAGCCTGAAACTAGATTTTTAAATAGATAAGCACACACACAGTAAACCCACACAACATCAAATAGGCAATAACCAATTTTATTCAAAATAATCCAAAAAACGAGCCACTATTTCATCATTTTTCGAGATCCAAACGCGTCCGTGTTGTCCTATATCGGACAAAGCTAGTAGAATTAACCATAAGCCTAGCAGACTTAACTGAGTAATGCTAGCAGAATTAACCATAAAGGAGCAATATTAACCATGAAGTGACCAGTATTAAAAACGTATGACCAATATTAACCTTGGGCGAGCAGAATTAACTCAACAACTACCAGTATTAACTCAAACATGGCAGTATTAACCACATATACAAGCAGTATTAATCAAATCCCAAGTCTGCTCTCATCAAAATCACATCCAAATATATATGGAAGCAAAATAATCCCTATCAATAAGGATCCATATATACCAACAAGTTAGGACTTTAAAAACCATACCAAATCTGCCTCTTAACCTCCACAAATTTATTAAGGGAATAAATCACAATTCTCATTTTAGCAAATCCTAAAAATTCGCACACCAAATCCACATACTCCATAAACCCTACAAGTTAGGGGTTTATATTCCATCCCTTTAATTCATTCCTTAAGTCACGTGGTCCATAACCGTTTCCATAAAAACACCAATATCCATCCTTATCTGATGTAAAAACACCATGAATGAACCTGCTCCTGTCATCTTCAAACATCATACACCAGTATCTATATTCAATCCAGGCCTCTTGTTTCTTTCTTTGTCGTTGAATCATCAACCATTACGACCACAACTAGGGTTTTGTTCATTAAACATAAACTAACAAAACCCAACAATCTTCGCCAGCAGTATTAAAATGTACAAGTAGTACTAAGTGTAAATACCTAGCAGTATCAACATTCTATTGGCACCATTAATCACTTGCGCAACAACATCAACAATCAACACTAACGACCACCTGTTTTATACCTTATGTCAACCTGCTGCTGTACCTTCTTTATGAAACACGAGCATCAACATCAATCAGCCCTTGAATCTTGGAACCGAATATCACTAAAATCTTGTACCAATCCTAATATCCCTTCACAAGCTTTTTGTATCTTCTTTCTTCCATACACCAGAATAACAACCAACGATAAAAACAAAAAATGAACACGTCTCTTCTTTATGACATCGACCATAAAAACCTTGTATAATCCAAGATATCAAGAGCAACCCGCTTTGATACCAACTGTTAAAGCCTAATTATAGGCTTCATAGATCGTTTTGCCCATCTAGGATATAATAACATTGATCACGCAGCAGAATAACAAATAAGAAACAACAATGTTATGAACAAGGTTTTTATTCATAAACTAATAAACTATAAACTATTCAACTTTAATCAGTCGACTATGCTATCTAGATAAATAACTACTAATAAGCTAACTATTAGACTCTCATTGGAGAGATCTAACTATGATGGATACTAAAACTATTTACCTTAGACCTCCTTTTATAGTATAAGGAGTCAAGGTTTACATGGAAACTAATAATGATAATAATGATAAAATCAATCAGTTATTCAATCATTATCTTTGACCAAATCTTTCAATTCTTATCTTTTGTAGTATTCTTTCTTAACAGCATTTTCCCTTTTTCCTTCAGCAGTACTAACTACTACTTCTGGCCCAGCAGTAGTTACATTATTAAACTTAGCAGTATAAAATTTTTTATTAAAATTATTGGTTTTGACTGCTGATTTTTGGTTAATAGGCCTTCTTAATGGTGAATGTGCTTTATGAAAAACATTTGAACTTGGTTTTGCACCATTCATAGTTGGTCTAGATGCAACAGTATTAACATATCTGGCAGTACTATTTGATACTGCTGCTCTTGGGGAGCTTTGCTTAGCAGTATTAACTGGTACATTGCCAGACTTTGTTAAGACTGCATTTGGAACAAAATTTCTTTTAGGATGTGGGTGAGTCAATTTATTTTGGTGGTTCACCCTCTGAGCATTGTTCCATACTTGTCTAACTTCCCTTTGACTAGTAGCCCTTCTCACATTATTCAACACAGATTTTCCAACCATTTTATTCTCATAAAAGTTACAGTCCTTGATTAAATGTTTAAGATTTCCACATACAAAACAAGCTTTCTTATTTAACTCAAAACCATCCCCTAGTTTCTGAGTCATTATTCCATTCCAATTTCTTTTATCAACCCTAGGATTTTGACTTTTCCTAAGGTGTTCAGCTTGCCTATTTGTGTGATGTTCAATAACAGATTTCCTAGTATTTGATTTAACAAAATTGATTTTAGCATGACTAGATTTATTCTGTTCAAATGAAGGTCTAACCACATAATCATCATCACTATCAGACTCCTACTCTTTAATGATAGGATCATTAGGCCTAACATCTTTAGGTTGTTCCAAACTGTCCTTACTAGACTTAGATGCAGTTGATTCATTTCTAGGCACCCTAGTGATAGTTTCACTCACATTAGTCTTATAGACAGAATTATCTAATCCAGCAAAGGACAAGTCAGGTCTTGAGGGCATGTAGTTCCTAGTGTAAGGAGGGGGAACTGCATGATATCCCTCAACCTTCTTAAACCTATCATTTACTTGATTATTTTCTGCTTCAATCTCATTCACACTACTATCAGATGCACTTTCAAACACTTCTCTTTTATTCAGATGACAATCATGCAATTCATTTTCATTCATTTGACTGTTAAAACTAACACCAGACTTGTTATTAACACTTGTTTGACTGTTTATCAGTTTAGTTAGCTTCATTGATGATGTTTCAAACTTTTCTAATTTTAGTTTTAAATCATCTTTTTCTTTTAAAGCCTCTGCTAACTGATTTTTAAGCTCTGTTATAGAATTATCTCTTACCTTAACATCATATTTCAAAAATGCAATGTCTTCCTCATAAACAGCTTCCTTTTTTTGATGCACAACAATTCTAGCTTCTAATGATTCTAAGCCTAATTGATAACCTATAATTTCTAGGTTAGATTTTTAAGAGCATAACGTTGTTGATCATACTATTTTTGAAGAGTTTTATATGATTTTAAGCAATCTTTAGAGCAAGTATGTACCTCAGATTCTGAACTTGATGAACTGGATGAACCTGGAGACAAATGGACCATTAGAGCAAAGTCTGTGGGTCCTTCTTCAGCCTGAAAGCTCCAATCATAACCACCTATTCCATCTTGAACAACCAAGGCATTTGCAGGAGTCTCTACTGGTACAATCCTTCTTGGAGCATCTCTATTTCTATTCCCCTGATTCCTTGGTGCCCTGAATTCTCTAGCATAGTGACCTCTCCTGTGGCAGTTGTAACATTCAAGCTTTGTCTTATCAAAGCCAACAGTTTCGTTGCCATTGAAATTCAGATTCCTTCCTGTCTTATTTAAGAATCTCTTCACCCTCATGGTAAGCATAGCCACCTGCCATTTGAGATCCATCTCTTCAAGATCATCAATATTAATCTGCTACAGATATTCATTGTCCAACTGTGGACTATTAGATTGATTGACAAAGAAGGAAAACATGACATCATCAGCATAGGTTGAGGAAGAACCTGTGAACCATACTAAAACAATCAAGAGCCAGTACTAACTATTCATAAAAACAACATTGGTATCTGAAGATATAAAAGCCACATTCTAAGAATTTGAGCTTGAGTTTGATTGGCCTTTAATCTCAGCTTCATACACATTCAAATTGTTGTACGAATCATCCATGCTCAAAGTGTTTATATCAGCTTTGTTTCACATGATCAAGGTATGAGTGTTCCAAGAGATATGTGACTCTTCAGAAACTTTAGATTTGCATCTTCGGGAGAGATGACTTTACAGGAATTTCCAATTGGCTAATGAGTTTCTGAAATCTATCATAGGTTTTATCCAGTCCTTCAGATCTTGATGCAGCAAAATTCTCAATTGCTTGCTTTAAGAATGGGTCTTCTCATTTTCCTTTGATTCTTTGTTGCCTCCAAACTGGTGTGATTGCTTCCAAAACTTTTTGCATCCTGATTCCATGAAACTTTAATACGTTGCTCATCATGAATGTCCAACAACAAGTGCTCTTTGCTTTTCAATCATTCTTTCTGCAGCGTTGTTCAACAGTTTTAGGAGGAATAGGTCCTTCAGTACTAGCAGATGCAACAACAGGTGCATCACCATTTACAATTACCTCTCAAAGAGCATAATCAGTGTGAGTAAGATATTGCTCTATTCTCATGCTCCAGAGATCATAGTCCTCCATTTAAGCAATGCTGTTTAGTTGCAGACAATGTTTTGGATGTTCTGACTGTGATTCCGTCTTCTTTTTTACTATGAGATCTTGTGTAGATATAGTGTTCTTCTTATTCAAAGTTTCTCAACAAGCTCTGATACCACTTGTTGATCCCACTTGAATAGATCTTACTTAGCTTGTGAAAGCTTAATTGTGTTGGATAGATCCAAAACAACTATAATAGAAACTAAGATTGAGAATATCACAAACTATGCGAATCTAGTTTGCAATACTAAGAAGAACAATGAAACAGTAAAAATAAGATCTTTGCAAAACTTTCAATATATTGAATACTATTTTGAATTACAAAATAGCTATGAATACTAACTATGATTGCTATGCAAACTATAAATACTAATATGAAAACTGATATCTAGATCTATGCCTTAGAGTTCCTTTTATACACCAAGGAAACCCTAATGGGCTTACAAAACGCGTCAAGTGATCAATGCATATCTATTCCTAATATATCTCATGCATATCACTTTAGCAGTACTAACTATTTATAACTAACAGTGCTAACTATTATGCTAACAGTACTAATAAACTGATAGTACTAACATTTTGTACTCGCAGTACTAATTATATAACTAGCATACTACTGACTTTAACTATTTACTTCTAATCTTCAGCAGCAGTATAAACTTGAACAGCAGTATTAAGTTGTAGAATTCTTTTAATTCCCAACATGTTTTATGGCCTTAACACATAAAATCGCGTCCTTACAATTATTTTCTTACACTAATCTGATGTCGAGTCCTAAGCATAAGCTAGAACCAATATACCACTTAACCATGTATTTTAAGCTAGAATACTAACCAACCAACAATCAACCCACCAAATAATATACATCATTTAATCTACACACTACTAAAGATTGAAAGACATCAAAGACTCTATCTATATGAACAAAGGTTTACAAATGGAACTAACAAGACTACATTAAAAAACCCCCCCGTTTTTTTTTCCGGAATATGTTCTTAAGATGACCGAAATTCTTCTCTTGCACTGAGGAAAGGATAAAATTTTTCACATTTAAACAGATTAAATCCAATTGAAAGAGTCAAAGATTTAAGAGATTTAATGAATCTAGAGAGAGAAAGAACTAAAAGAAAACATGCAAAAGGTGTAAAATAGATGAGGTACCCACCTATTTATAGGAGCTGAAAAACAGCCTGTAGGAATGGCGGTGCCAGATAAATTTAGGGGCGCCAAATAATAAGTGAGGCGCCCGACCTAATGAAGGACCGCCCTGACAGAGCCCTTTATTTTGTCTTTTTGTGTGACCAACTTGTCTGGTGAAAGGACACTTATTTTAGGGGGGAAATGACCAAAAATTGAAATTTAAAATAATACCAAATACAAACATTTCTTATAATCAAAAATAATTTTCCTAAATAATTTTTTGAGAAATAGTTTGTTGTTAAATTTATAAAAATGTAAATTAAAACAAAAACTTATTTCTTTTGATCATACCGCAAGTTTAATATTGTTATGTACATACCTTAACGTGCTTACGCGGGTGCAAACAAATATCGGTGTGTTGATGTAACTTGAGACGACGAGAGATGTAATGAATAAAAAAAATGCAGGACATTGATAATTTATGATTACGAGTAACTTGCACACTTTACGTTACATATTACAAGTCACATGTTTGTCATTACCAAAACATAAAAAGATCGTATAGATTGAATATCATAATATTTGCATTAACAATCTCCTCCTTTTTGATGATGACAAACTATATAAACTATAACATATAGTAAAGTTTAAAAGTTACTCGTTTATACTCCATTCTCCCCCTTTTATCAAAGCAAAAAGGTATAATGTAGATTATGGTTGGAGCATATAGGTTGGAGGTTTGAGAAGAAACCATGAGAAAGAGGATACTGCCCGGGTATAGAGTTGGAGGAATGAGAAGAGGATAGGTGCTCCGAGTATATAGGTTTGAGGTATGAGGAGAAGATATAAGAAATAAAGGTGAAGGTGATTTTGTGTTCCTTGGATAGTTTAGAAACAGTCATGTGAGATGAGAAGTAGGCAAGAGAAGAAGGTAGGTACTTCGAGTGTAAATGAAGGAAGGAGTGAAAAGCGTAGGTGATCCAAGTTATTGTAGAGGAATAGAAGAAGGACCTTAAGGTTGAGGGTGATTTTGAAGTGTGTAGGTCCTTAAAAACAGGATCTGAATGAGCCTTGAAAGTCCTTTGAATAAATCCAAAGATACTATGAAGACCAATAACTGTGAATATAATTATTGATGCGGAATATCATATCTAACCAAGATGAACATAAGAACGAATTACTAAACTTTGCTAATACCTATTACTAGGTTGATGTGAATACTAAATCATCACATGTATTTAACAATACTATTCTATGTATCCATTTATACTTAAGAACCAAACGCGTTAAAATAATGCTTATCTCTTCCTAAAATCAACGCTAATTGAAAACTATTACTAATAATAACACCACTTTAACTGTCACCAAGCAGTAATACTTTACATACTTCCAGGCTTAATTTAATGCTGGCAACTTAATCTTTGCTCTAGCCAGACTAAATTTCTCTACAAACAGTACTAACGTATTCACTATCAGTACAAACTTTAACAAACAGACTATAACTTTAATACTAACATATGAATGTTCTGTTTACAATATTTTCCTAACAATCCTCCCCTAACTTGATCTTCATTCATGAACTTCAAGTTTCTTTGTACTTTGGCTTCACTTTGAGCTTTAGAGGATTGTCTTGAACTTCTGTCTTCAAAATAATATGTCTTTATGTCTTCATATCTTGACAGCAACTAGTCTTCATAGCACTCCAATCTTGACTGCAACAAAATATAGTTTTTGGCAAACTACCAGCCATAAACGGATTTGTTGTGTCTTTACCATGAGCCGTTTGCTATGGACTAGTCAATGTTTAGGTTTGTAAGACCATGGTACATTGATAACCATATGATTTTGAGCAAATCATCAGCTATAAACGGATTTGATAACTCTTTACCAGCTAGCCGTTTGCTCTGGAGTAGCCATGCTTTAGTATAAATACTATGGTGCATTGAATACCATACAATTTTTGGTAAATTGTCAACCATCTAATATGGATTTGCATGTCTTTACCATAAGCCATAATCTTATGGACTAGTTATGGTTTTTCCACAGCCTTTACCACAAGCCATAAACTTGTGGGCTAGCCAACTCTTCACTTAGACAGATATGGTGAGTTGAAGACCATACAACTTATTTGCAAGTTGTCAACCATAGAACGGATTTGAGAGGTCTTTACCAAGAGCCGTTTGCTCTTGGACTAGCCAGTCCTTATGTTGGTTAGACATGGTGAACTGATAACCATTTGTTGTGTTAGGCATAGCACCTTCACCAAGTGTTATCCTTCTCATCTTCTATCCTAGGCTTTCAACCCTACAAACTTCACTACTTTCTAATGCCAGCTTGTTTTTCCATCATTTTCAACAATCTATAGCAATCTTCACTCATCTTTCCATCCAAAAGCTTCATTTTCAACATAGTTTTACATACCTCAGCAGAGAGTGGATATTTTCTTTCAGACAACATATAAACATCCATGGATTCTAAGTTTAAACAATGTACCCTACAGGTATCATAATATCTCCAACTTATAATCTTTTGCTGTCCTATCTCACTCCATATAGAATCTGTGCTAAGAGGTTCTTCAAACATAATTCTTAAACATTTCCAAAATCCCTTCTCTAACTTATCCTCAGGCCCATCCATCCCATATCTATTCATCACTATCCTATACAACTCAGTAAGGTCATCTCTAGATATAGATTTCAACATAGCACCAAAATTAATATATACTATATCTGTTCCATCTTCTCTAACAATTTGGTATACTCCTTTTTCTCCTTGTTTAATAATCTTATAAGTAGCTACACTAGGTGTTTTCATAGCTACAGGAACAGGATTAATAGGAGTTTCAGTACCTGTGTTAGACTCTTCTTGCTCACCAACCTTATCTGAATCTTCAGAATCATTTTCATCAACACTTGTATGCATACCTTTCCTTGCCATCTGCTTTCTTCTCTTTCCAGACTTCTTTGTTGATTCATCATCCTTTGCTTCATCATCTTTTTCTTCTTTCAGTCTTTTTGGAGTCTTTGTTTGAAGCTCTTCACCAAATCTTTTCAAACTGGCTTTAGTTGCTTCAAAACTTATTGGAGCAAAAGACTCAATCTGTTTCACAAGCTTGTCAAACTCTTTCTTGACTTCTTCAAAGTTCAATTTCTTCAGCTGAGTTATCTTCCATGTCCCTTGATTCTTTAAGTAGTTCATCATGTAGGTTTTCAGCTGTGATTGGGTCATGGGCTTGTTCCTTTTAGCTTTAGCTCTTTCTTCAGCAAACAACTTCTTTCTTTGATTCACAAGATCCACCATTCTCTTTGCAAAATCTTCTCCTTGAAGTTCACTTCCAAGCATGCTCTTTGACAACTCTGCATTAGCTTCAAGTTTTGCTCTAATCAAATCCCAATCTTCATTTGTGTAAAATTGAGCCTCAAACTGTACTTGAGCTTTTCTTTTCTTCTGTTGCTCAGTCAGCTCTTCTTCTTCTGCAATTCTTTGTGCTAGGAGAGCATCCAAATGTATTTGCTTAGCCTCCTCTTCTTTTTGTAAGGAATCCAATCTTATTGCTTCTGCAAGGCTAGCTTCTTCTTGTAAAATTTGTTCCTTTGACTTCTTTGGAGTTTCTTCACTCAGCATAGGAGCTTTCCCTTCTCTTTGTCCTTTGTCTTCACCAGCAGTACTGTCTTAGTCAATAACAGTATTAAGTTTAACACTGCCAGTATTAATAGAAAATAACTACCAAGATTAACAGTAATAAACTAACAGAATTAAGATTACTTAGCTACCATAATTAACAAACTATACAACTAAGCCTCCCCTTAAATG
>BQNB010128903.1:0-19206 GCA_026074375.1 Tanacetum coccineum
ACCGTACCCGGAAATTGCTCCACAAAATTACTTAGAAGCTTGAGATTTCCCGTCATGTGCTTTGAGCACCCAGAGTCGACGATGAATAAAAAATCTCTACGAGCTACAAAAGAATTAGAAGACGATGGAGTATTTGATACAGTGGATTTCCTAAGAGTCGTAGGTTCCAAAATATTAGTAGTTCTAGATTTAGTTCCTAGATGCATACTAACATTTGGTTCAACATTCACTGACTTAGGTTTCCATTTATATCCTGGTGGTGTTATCTTACAGTACCACCATTTACATGTCTTGCTAATCTGCTTATATTGCTTCCTAATTGTGCTTCTAGGTTTTTGGTTAGTGGATTCTGTAGCAACTGTTCTCTTAAGGGGTGTTGCAGCAGATTGGTTCACAGTTTGTTTGGGTTTTCTAGTACTAATAGGCACAACCATAGGCATTTTAGTCCTAGAATTCATGCCATTAATATAATGAAGAACACACATATCATGATTGTCATTCAACACACATTTTCCACAAGTAACACAAACAAAGTTTACATTTGAGGTCTTAGCATTCAAACTGTCATTACACGCAGTTATAGACTTTTTATTATTATAAAACTTAAAATTCCTACGGTGGTCTTCTACTTGTTGTTTCTTCCCTTTACTATTGTTATGTATGACTCTATCTTCCAATTGATTGCTCTTAAGCTATCTGCTAACACTTGTTGTGGTAATTACACATGTAGAGAAAGACACGCGTTTATTAGTTTTGCTAATGTCTTAAGGCCTTAAGTGTCATTAGCAACAGACGTCTTAGTCATCTCTTTGATCTCGTCAAATCGAAGATGTATGGATTCAACTATCAATTAAGTTCTCTTGTTATAAACATGATATCCCTTAGACTGAGTGGAGTATCCCACCAGAATGCACGGATCTCCTTTTTCTTTCATTTTATCCAGATTTTCACCATCTCTGGTTAGGTAACAAGTGCAACCAAAAATGTGAAGGTGTTTTATTGAAGGTTTCCTGTCATTGATGATGTGATATGCGGTTTTCTCATGTGTTGGGATGATGATAGATCTGTTTTGAGTATAGCATGCGGTTGCAATTGCTTCAGCCTAAAAGAACAAAGGAAGTTTAAAAGCTGAAAGCATCGTTCGAGCAGCCTCAACGAGAGTACAGTTTCGTCTTTCGACAACGCCGTTCTGTTCATGTGATCGAGGAGTAGAAGTTTGATGCTCAATTCCTTCTTCTTTGAAGAATGCATGGAGTGTCTTGTTTAAGAAATATGTGCCTCTGTCAGTTCGAACAGAAATTACTAGGGCTTGAACATTTTGTTGAATCATTATGAGGAAATCTTTTAGAACTTCTGGTGTTTCATCCTTGGATCTTAGAAATAGAGTCCAAGTGTATCTGGAGTAGTCGTCAATAATTACCAGAATGTATTTCTTCCTATTTATGCTAGCAACCCGCATTGGACCACATAAGTCCATATGAAGCAAATTTAGCCGTCCTTTCGAACTTAGAACAGCCTTTGTCTTGAATGAACTTCTTTTTGCTTTACTCACTTCACAAGAAGAACATAATTGATCCTTGACATATTTTAGTTTTGGTAAACCAATCACAACATCCTTCTTTAAAAGCAAGTTGATGTAGTAGAAGTTAAGAAGAGAAAGTCTTCAATGCCATAACTATGCTTGAGTTGGTGAGGCTTTAGCCATGAGACAAAGTGGAGTTGATGAAGTTGTTTCTTGAAGAGAAATTGTATAGAGATCGGATCCACGATTACCAATGAGTAAATCGTTTCCCTGAGATCTCTAATAAAACAAGTAGATTTCCGGAAAGCAACCTCCAAATCTGCATCACAAAATTGACCAACTGAGAAAAGATTGTGATTGAGGCCTTCGATGTAATAAACCCTGTTGATCGTGATATTTCCTTGAACCAAATCTCCATAACCAAGAATTAGAGCAAATTGATCATTGCCAAAACGAACGGTACCCAAATATTTTTCAACAAAATTGCACAGCAGCTTTAGATTGCCTGTCATAGTTCTTTGGTGCATACCAGAACAATTTGAATAGATGAGTATGAACAATCTGCAATAGAATTAGAGGACGATGGAACATTTAACAATTTGGATCCTAAAGAATTTGTGATTTCAAGACATTAGTTATCCTATACGCATTATCTATGGCAAAGCTAACTCTCCTTTTCACATTTTCATTCTTAGTTTTAGGAACCCATTTCATATTTGTCTTAGGAACCCAAAATTATATTCTGATGCATTGTTGTCCTTCGACCACATTCCATGCCTTACTTGTTTTCTCATACAACATGCTATAGTAACTCTTAGATTTTTGGATAGTGAATTCTGATGCAACTGTTTTCTTAGGGGGTGTTGCAACAGATTTGTTCGCTTGACTTTTGGGTTGTCTAGTATTAATAGGCACTACTTTAGGCTTCTTAGTTCTAGCATTCACGTCATTTAAAAATTTAGAAACACAAGCATCATGATTCCGTTTAGAAATTTAGAAACACAAGCATCATGATTCGAATTAAACACACATTATTCCCACAATTAGCACAACACAATAAACCCTTTGAATTTTGATTTTAAATTGTCATTACACGCAGTTACAGACTTTGTTTTATTAGAAATACTAGAAATCCTATGGTGGTCTTCTACTTTAGTCTTCTTAAACTTCACTTGACTATTGTTTGGCATGACCTTATCTTTCATTTGAGTGCTCCTAAGCCGTGGTCTGCTAACATTAGTTCTGTGAATTACTCCTGTAGAGGTAAACACGCGAGGATTAGTATTAATAAAAGTCTGAGACAACTGTGGTGCTCTAGTTTGTGTTGTCTTAGTGTCAATTCGATACATGCCTGGTTTAATCACATTTTTGTTTCTTACAGCTTGCCTTGCTGTTTGAGTTAAAATCTATGTAGTGACAGGTTTTGATAAACCCTTTGACACATTAGTTTTGGGAACTGACTTTGTCTTTGAAAATCTTTTCCTCTCAAGAGAGTGAAAAAGGAGTTGGTTTGCTAAAAACTAATGGTTTTGAAATCCTTTAAGCATTTAGTTGTCGAACAACAGATGGTTTAACAAACTTAGTTTCCACAGACTTTCCTTTGCATTTCTCAATGAGTTTCTTTAACTCACTTATTGCAATGTTCTTGTCTTGCAATTGAGCTTTCAAATCTTGTATTTCGAAATATTGTTCACGTTCTTTTAGAAATACATTTGACGCTTTTTCTTTGTAAACTGTGTCATTTTTCATTTGTTCTTGACATTGTTGTAAAACAAGTTCAAGAGAAATTAAGTTTTTTTCTAATTTAACAAAACTTCGTGAAAGCTCATTATAAACTTCTTTACTAACAGTTTTTGTTTGTTTAGATAGCTTTTGTTTAAGACATTCATATTTTTTCACTTTATGAAGATATAAGCATTGCAATTCAGTGTGAGCATCTAAATCAGATAAGGAATGCAAGTATATCATACATATTGAAAATTCTACTTTATCAGATTCAAGTTGGTCAATTTCTTTTTTAAGGGATTCAACGTACTTTAAATCAGCATGCATTTCTTGCTTAAGCTCATGAACAAATTTGAAACTATCATTTTGTATCTTTAGGGCAAGAGGCATCAAACATGTTTTAATTAGGATTTCCATATCATGAGCAGTTGGTGCACAAAAATGATCATGAGAATGTTTTTCCCAAGCTTGATCAACAAGTACTCTAAAATGATTTATGTTATTCATCATTACATTATAAGCTTGTCTACTTTTACTAATTGATTATGAAGTAGGTAAGAAACCGATGTTTTAGAAAATTTTTGGTTTAGATGTCACAAAAGATTTTCTCCACATTTTCTTTCTTACTTCATTTGCATGTGCCAACTGATCATGATATTCCTATGACGTTGGTTTAAAATTTTCATAAAGACTATTTTGCTTTGTGTAATCATAAGGTTTCACTAAGTCTTTATTTAATTTTGATCTACTCTCTTTTTCAAGAGTCAAGGTCTCTTCCCTATTAGGGACAAATCTGTTTGCAGGATCATATGTGTCATATGGGATCTCATACAAACATGGCTTTTCAGATTGAGCTTTCTTGAGGTACATTGGATTTGCAAAACTTGGTCTACATTGAATGTTGACCTTTGGGAGCTAACATATGAAATGGTTGGAATTGAATTGATTCATTTTATAAACATTTCATTCAAAACTTTAGTTGCTTTTGCATTGAAATCATTTTGTCAATGTCTTTTTCTTCCTTAGGTTTCAAACCTATTATTACCTTTCTTTTCTCTTTGACAAGACCTTCGTAATGTGACTTTGTTAAAAAACTCTGTTTGACTAACTCATCGTGTTTCTCTTTAACAACTAAAATTTCATAGGCTTTAAGTTTTAAACCTTCTTTTATGTCAATTTATTTTTGAGCTAATAGTCCTAGAGTTTAATTTAACTTACGTTAAAGTTTGTGATAATCAACTATACGGTCATTTAAGGTCTTGTACGTCTCAAGCTTAGTCTATTTATTTTGAAGTGCAATTAGACAACTATCCTGAATAGTATTAGACTCCCCCAGAGTTCTACTAGTCTCCGCAAAAATAGATTTGCACTCTTTCAATTCATGAGCAAGTGATGTGTTTGCTTTCTTTAATTGCTTTTAAATCTTTTTATTTTCATCAACATCAGGTTTTAAATTTGCAATTAAAGTAGCAAGCGCAACACGCTCATCATCACATTCTTCAGCTTTTTGGTCAGTCTGAATATCATTATCATACATATCCGGTGAATCAGGAATGACATTACTATCAACCTTTTCCACTACACATGTGTTACTAATGGATTCAGATTGCACAGAATGCTATCTCTCATTGGCAAACACATTATATTCAGCATTGTATTGTACCTGTTCTAATGGCTTAGTATCAGTTCCTAAGTCTGCAGTAGGAATCTCTTGAATCTTTGCCATATAGTTGTAATGTGCTTCCAATTCTTGTTCATCAATCTCTTCATCCGTGTCCGCTAGCCAATCAGCTTGCTCTGCTTGTAATGAAACACCTTTCTTAGTTTGTTTACACAACACCATCTTTTCCTTATGATACGAGTAGTCTTTTACCTTTTTTGGTTTCCTGCATTCCTTAGCAAAATGACCAAATTCCTTGCAATTAAAACATTGTATCCCAGTCTCTGCATTACCTGACTGCCTACAATCTCCCTAGCTCCAGCAATAGTCATTGTCCTCTGATTCCCAAACTGCCTAGTCTGATTATCATTCTTGTACCTTGGAGAAGTATCCACATTCTTGTTTCTAGAGTTTAAAGAAGTTTTGAGGTTGTTGTTGGTAGGTTTGTAGATCTTTTTAAAGTAGTTTGAAATGAAGGCCAGGTTTTTTTGCATATCCATATCTTTTTGAGCTTGTCCTGGATCACTGTCTTCTTCAAAAGCTGACTCAGATGGAGGTGTGATTGGTTTGGCTATCTCGTTGCCTTTGTATTTGGTAGTTGAATTAGTTCTGTTGGAAGATGATTGTGGTTCATATGATTTTTAAGTTTTTGGTGCTTGATAATAAGGATTTGGATATTGTTGAGCAGCAGCAACAAGTGCTAATGGGTTTGCATTCTTGGCTATCCTTTTAGCATAGATTTCATTAACTTCCTTTTGATACTGTTTCAAAACGTCAAAGAGCTTGTGATATGATATTGTATCCAAGTCACGTTGTTGCTTGACAATTGTCACAAATCTTGACCATTATGGTTGAAGTTGTTAAAGAAACTGAACATTGACTTGCATCATAGCAACTGTCAAGTTGTTTCTTATCATTTCATTCATCATCTTGTAAAATCTAGAGTAGTATGACGCCATTGACTCTCCATCATGAGAAGTGAATTTGCCAAACTCCCAAAACAAATTAGTCTTGACATCTTGAATGTTAAGAGATTCACCCAATTTTAGCCTTTCAATAGCTATCCATATTTCATAGGCTGTCTTGCAAGCATCAACAGTTGAGTATATTTCATCTCCAATTCCAGTCAATAGCAAATGAATTTCTTCCTTTTCTGATTCATAATGAGCTTGTATTCAGAGAACATATCAAGATTAACCGCAACTTTTTCAGTTTATGAACTTATGGAGAATAATCTGTGGCTGGTACAACTGGAATTATGACAGTATAAGGAGTGTAAGGACCTTCAAGAATACATTTCCTCAGGGCATCACCATTTGGTCTTGTATCAATGTATCTTAAAAAACGTGATTGTCACTATGCATATCTTCCCATTGCAAGCATTGGTGGTCGATCTCTTGATCCAACTGCGCCATGAATTTGTGATGCATTTGAACTGTCCGGTTTTGTGGAAAGTTTTTATTAGAGTAGTTATGATTTATATTTGTTAAATTATGAAGTGAAAATGATTGACGATTGATCGAACAGTGATAAAGGAGGATTGTGGTTTAAGAGTGGCTGTTGAAGGTGATTAAGATTGTTATTTTACGGGATTTTACAAATCTTCACTAAAACTGAGTAATCTAAGAATTTCACGAGAATTTACAAAGTAAGACAAACCGTAGAAAAAATAAAATCTTTTTCGGAAAAATGTAATATTTCACTTGGAATATGTCAATGTGTTAGGAATTTTGTATAACAGAATAATTCTGTTAGTATTATAGTTAGTTTCTCTAGTATCTCTATTAGTACTAGGAGAAGAGTTATCATAGTTAGTACTACCAAGTATATAAATAAGTTAATACTGTGTTGAAATCCTAAGATGATCGTTGGGTCGTTTAAGCTCAGTTGTTTCGACCTTATCTAGATAAATATCAGTAGTTCATAAGTTTATAAAACAAAGCGGAATAAAACAAAGATATCAACAAGGTTTACCATTCATACGTTTCCTCCAAGCCCCAATTCTAGACGATCAACTCTAGAACGGTTACAATCTAACAGGGATCAAAGATCCTTGAGGCTACACCAAAACACTAGACGTCTACATTGTACTGTATGTACACACACACACTTTTCTTGGATATCTTAAACCTACACACCTAATACCCTTTATATAGAGGGATATTAAGGCTTACAAAAGAAGCTAATCAATAGATAAGGAAACTATTTAAATCATATTAAATCACATTAATATGTTTCCTAATCATCATCTTTAACATCTTTGACCAAATCTTCATAATTCTCTACCATCTTGAAGAATTCTTTAATAACAATTCTGATCCTTTTGTTTCATTCTTTTATTTATTTTGCCTCATCAAATTTAGAATCCCAACAATCTTCCTCTATTTGATGATGACAAAACAAACAAAGTCGTGTACGAACTTCATCATAAAGCCAAAGCTTCCCCTGAAGTTGAGATGTAATCATCTCTTTGAATGAAACAAAACTTCCAAGCTTCCCCTTAATCAGATATCCTTTGTATCATGCCACCATATATGATAAGCTGCAAATCATATCTCTATAATCTTCTTCCCCTTTTTGTAATCATCCAATAGGGGTCTTCAGTAGATAAGCAACTTGTAAACACTTCCCCTCAAATGGTGCATGTAGATGGTTAAACATTTAATCAATAAGCTTCCCCTAAAACCCATATGTTTACCATCTCTTGAATCTCGAACTCTGTAGGCTCTATGTAGTGATCATTGATGAAGAAAATCTAAGTATAACGAACTTGATGTAGAAGTAGAATAACCCAAACTTGTGCCTTATGTCTTGCACTAAAATATGATAAAGAAACTCACACTTCTTCTCCGAGAGTAGACCTCGATCTCTTGATAAAATCCTCATCTTCAATGAGACACTGAGCACAACAACGTAACTCCTTTAAGTGATAGTAAATACCTATGAGTACTACAACGTACCTCCTTACATCAGGTAAAACTAGATTAATCAAGTCTTTATCAATAAAACCATGAAAGTACGAACAAGTTATCTCCAAGGCTAAAAGATATGATAAGAACACGCATCTAAGAATCCCACTTCATCTTCAAATAAGCAATAAATAACCCTCTTTATAATCAATTAATCCAAGAAATCCAAAAATGAGCCTTTTAAACCTTTAAACCAAAATTAATCCGTTTACTTCCCCTTAAACGAAGCATCTTGTTCAATTCGAGATCCAAAACTATGTGTTTTCTTTCAACCTCTCAAGTGACTTCTGTCCGAGATTATTTGTCAACCGAGAAGCAAAAATATGTATTATTCAAGAGGGTGGGTGGGGGGGGGGGGGGGGGTGGGGGGGGGGGGGGGGGGGGGGGGGGGGGGGGGGGGGGGGGGGTGTGGGGTGGATTAACGATAAAACAAGCAGTAGAAACATTTTCTCGAACGCCACTAGCAGTGTAAACTGCTTTCTCAGACAAAGAAAGTAGTACTAATTCTTGTTACCACTGTTCTTAAAACTAGCAGTATAAATAATTACGCATCAGCATTAACAATTAGGGCAGTACTAACCTTCTTTTGTGCCCATATAGTAGTAATATCTTTAGGCAGTAGAAACGAGTAATATCAGCATTAATTTTTCTTTTGATACTCGAACAATATTAAAATTTTGAGCCCAACTGTTCCAAGGTTTTTCTCATTATACTGCCATTCGAACCTTCATAGAGATCATGTTACCTAAACTGTAACCATGATAACCAATCACACATGCTGCTTCTTATGCAATCGATCCATATAGATGAACAAAAAAACAAAGATCGAATATAATCAAATCAAATCGACGAGCAGCCATGGTATTAGGGTTTCGCATAAAAACCCTAATAATGATGATGATAAAAAAGAATGTATACGATGAGGTCCAGATCCATCATCATAAATCAACTACACCAAGAAACCCTTAATAGTAACAATGATTTACAATTGTATTGCATACCAATTAAGGTAGAGAGGACAATTATAAATATTGCTATATCAATTTAACTCCAAAACCCATAAAACTTTAACCACAAATCGATTTCTTGAAAATTAGGGTTTTAGGGTTTCTTTAAAAACCTTGTAGATCCTAGATCAAGAGCCACATGGCTCTGATACCACATGTTGAATCCTAAATGATCGTTGGATCGTTTAAGCTCAGGTTGTTTAGACCTTTATCTAGGATAATATCAGTGTTCATAAGTTATAAAACAAAGCGGAATAAGAACAAAGATATTCAACAAGGTTTACCATTCATACGTTTCCTCCAAGCCCCAATTCTAGACGATCAACTCTAGAACGGTTACAATCTAACAGGGATCAAAGATCCTTGAGGCTACACCAAAACACTAGACGTCTACATTGTACTGTGTGTACATACACACACTCTTCTTGGATATCTTAAACCTACACACCTAATACCCTTTATATAGAGGGATATTAACACTTACAAAGGAAGCTAATCAATAGATAAGGAAACTATTTAAATCACATTAAATCACATTAATATGTTTCCTAATCATTATCTTTAACATCTTTGACCAAATCTTCATAATTCTCCACCAGCTTGAAGAATTCTTTAATGAAGATTCTGATCCTTTTGTTTCATTCTTTTATTTATTTTGTCTCATCAAATTTAGAATCCCAACATACTGTTTATGTAATAGTTAAGTCTGCTTACGCAGAAATTAGTTAGAGTTAAAGATATCCATGAGATATCTTAGGAAAAGATATGCATTATCTTTATACGCGTTTTGTAAAGCCCATTAGGGTTTCCTTAGTCTATAAAAGGATCCCTAGGCATAGTCAGTAGATATAGTTCTAAAAAAGATCATAGAAATCATATAGTAATCATAGTTTGTAATCTGTAACTTAGGCAGATTCAAAGTTCATTATAAAAGTGTTTTGATTGTGTTCTTCTTTACATTGTTGATTAAATTCCACGTAATCAATAGTGGTTAATCATTGTTTCATCATTATTACTTTAGATTTATCTAAGGCAACAAACCCTTTACAAGCTAAAGGTTAAGATCCATTAAGCAAAGGGATCCTACAAGTGGTATCAGAGCTTGTGAGGAAACTCTGAAAAAGAAGAACTTCTTTTGAATCAGAACTACTACAAATCAAAGAGATGGCTGATCAAAATACTCCTCCACCAACAATCACTGCTATGAAGATCCCTATCATTAAGAAGGGAGGATACGATATCTGGAGTATAAGGATGAGACAATACATTTGTCACACAAATCATAATCTGTGGGATATTATTGTCAATGGAGATCTAGAAGATGAGGCTACACCTTCAGGAGAACAATCTAGTCCTCCTGTTCCTAAGACTGCAAAACAATTGGCTGCTAGAAGGAATCAAGAAAGGATTAAGAGCATCTTGCTCTTAGCAATACTTGATGAGTACCTCCTCAAGTTCCACAATGTTCCTGATGCTAAATCTTTGTCGGCTGCAATAAAATCTAGATTTGGAGGTAATGAGGAATCCAAAAAGATGCAAAAGAATGTTTTGAAACATCAGTTTGAAAATTTTGTTACTGCATCTAATGAAACTTTGGATAAGGCTTATGATAGATTTCAGAAACTCATAAGTCAACTAGAAATTCATAGAGCCTATGTATCAAAGGAAGACATTAATCAGAAGTTTTTAAAAAGTCTTCCTCCTTCATGGAGTCAAATAGGACTGATCATGAGAAATAAACCAGATATTGATGAGGTTGATATTGATGACCTTTACAACAATCTTAGGGTGTATGAAGATGAATTGAAAAGGTCTTCAGGTTCCAACTCTCTTTCTAGAATTTGGCTTTTCTTCCTTTGAGAATACAACAGTACTAATGAAAGTTAGTAACTGCCCGTGGAGATTTTGGTGTTAGTACTGCAGGTTGGAATTATAATAAGTTTCCATCTACACCAAGTGCTCATATATAGCTTACTCTTTCTTGCACACACTACAACCCGTCCTCAACTTGAGAATGAGGATTTTCCAGCAGATGGATGGAGAATGACTTAGAGGAATTTGGATCACGAGGCAGGTGCTATGTTGACTGTCAAAGTAAAAGAAGTTCATTCAAAGACAGAAGAAATATGGACTTTAAGAAAACACCTGTTTCTCTTAATAAGTCAAAGATTGAGTGCTACAACTGTCACAGAAAAGGGCATTTTGCTAGAGAATGTAGATCTGGAAGGAGTCAAGGAAGAAGACCTTATGGTGACAGGAGCAACACATAAACAACTAAATCTTCATCTCAGGCACTGGATGGCTCCAAAGATGTCTAGAGGCTATGAACTGAGCAATGTTATTGAAGTCGAGCCCAGAACAACTATGCTTTGATGGCAATCTCTTCATCAAACTTATCAAGTTCTTATGATAGTAAGGTACAAAAATGTTCTAAATGTCTTAAATCATTTAAATGTCTTCAAAAGAACTATGATATTGAGAGATAAAAGCATAACAAATCTAAACTAGAAATTACGGGTTATGAAATAGCCTTAGAGTCACTAGAAGCTAGAATTCTTGGACATGAAAAGAATGAATTAGCTTGGGGTGAAAGATATGAGTTTCAAAATTATGATCTTAAGTGTAGAGAAATAAAAATTAACAACATAAATCTAGAATTAGAAAAGGTTGTTAAGGAAAGAGATGAAATGAAACTCAAGATTGAAAAATAGGAAGGGTCATCAAAGAATCTTACTAAGATACTTAATAGACAGATGAGTACACATGATAAAAATGGATTAGGGTTTGGTATAAAAATGGATGATTTGAGTAATAAATCTGAAACTAATAGTGAGAACAGTTTGACTGTTTTTTGAGGTAAGGTCTAGTGATGAAGAGAGCACACTAGAAAATAATAGGTTCACTAAAGCAAATGAGTATCACGCTGTTCCCCCCTCTAATTACAGGGAACCCATTAACCCCAAGACCTGATATATCATTTGCAGGACTAGATGAGTATGCTTTTAGAAATAAAATCATAGAGTCTAAGACAACTGAAATTAACAAGACTTTAGGTACCATAAATGAAGCAACTATAGTAAAACATAAGTCTGTCAATGAAACAGTTGTGTCTAAGTCAAAGATCAATAGGGATGAAGTCATCATTGAGGATTGAACCTCAGATGATGAGGATGATGTGTGTGCTGACAAAACTGTTAGTTCTGTTAAGCTTAATGTGACTCAAGCTGTTAGGAGTCAAACTGATAAAAGTGGTTCCAACTTTTTTACACAAACAAGGATTGTTTTAAAAAAGTACATAAAATAAAAGCTTATTTTGTTTGTAAAAGCACTGGCGATTTGATATTGTAATTTTCATGACAAACAGAGTCAAGAACCTAAGCTGAAAACTGTGGTCAATACTGGTCCAAGGGTGGACAAACCAGCATGGGATAATACTAAAAGAGTTAAGCATCAAAAAATTTCAAAATACTCTCATTTAAGAAAGACTTTTGTCCCATCAGGAGTACTAACAAGAACAGGTTTGATTACTCCTGTTAAGCAAAACGAGAAAAAGGCAGTTCACACAGTTAGTATTGCTAGGCTAGTTAGTACTGCTAGGTCTGTTAGTGATGTTAGGCCATTTGCCCCAAAAATAGCATAAACTGGTGGTGCTATTAGACCAATTTACCCAAGAATGGACAATGTAAGTCAAAGAGGCTCATATTCACCTATTAAGAAGTCTTACTACACAAAACCAGCTTTTAGACCCAAAGACTTAAAACAAGATGTTAAAACTTTTGGGGTTTAAAATATGACTACTGTTGGGACAAGAGCAGTAGTTAATACTGGTAAGGGTAAGATGGATACTGACCTTAAAAAGTCAAGGTGGGTTTGGAGGCCTAAGGGAAATTACTTGGATCATGTGTCCAAAGACAGTGGATCATTCATGCTCAAGAAGGTTGAGTATGTTGACCCAAAAGGGATTTCCAAGTCTGTAATGGCTTGGGTCCCTAAGAGATACTAATTCTCTTACTTTTTGTGCAGGGCAATCCAGAGATCTTGTTACAGGATCATGCAGTGGTGGATAGTGGTTGCTCTAGCCATATGACTGGCAACAAAGCTTATCTTTCAGACTATGAAGATTACAATGGAGGCTTTGTGGCTTTTGGAAGTGATCCCAAAGGAGGTAAAATAACGGGTAAAGGTAAAATCAGAACTGCTAATTTAGACTTTGATGATGTTTATTTTGTAGATGAACTTATGTTTAACCTTTTCTCTGTCTCACAAATGTGTGACAAGAAAAATAGACTTTAAGAACTGGCTAGTCCAAAGCAAACGGTTTTGGTAAAGACTTCTCAAATCCGTTGATGGTTGATAGTTTACCAAAAACTATATGGTTATCAATGCACCATGTTATTGCAATGAAGCATTGGCTAGTCTAAAGCAAACGACATTGGTAAAGACTTCCCAAATCCATTTATGGCTGCTAGTTTGCCAAAAACTATAAAACAGTCAAATGATCCACCTCTCTCAAGAGGTTACACACTTGGAAGTGGGGAGGACAGTTTGGAACTTATGGAATTGATGGAGAACTGTACCCAAATTGTCTACATTGTGAGGAAAAAGAATAGAGAGATTTGGTGAGTTCAAAAACAAAAAGAGAGTTGTGTGTGAAAAACATAAATGAGTGTTTGGTGAGAAAAAGAATTAAGAGATATTTTATGAGTTTAAAAATAGAAAGAGAGTATATGAGAGTCTACATTGGTGCTGAATATCTATAATGGATTAAGTTTGGAGTTAATACTGCTTGGTATAACACTTAGTACTGTCAGTGTTAAGTTAATACTGCCAGACAAGTATTACTACTGCTGGATGAAGTTAGTACTGTTAGGCTTCACATTGGTACTACTAGACCAAACTTAGTACTGCTAGGTAACCGTTAGTACTATTTGTGTCCTAACAGATTTTCCTCAATCAAAGAGCCGTTGAGATATTTCCGCCACATCTATAACTTATAGGGTTTGACTAATTGGAGACTTCTTGATTTATCTATATCATTAAACAATTTCTTCAAGATAAGTACAACTCTTTTACAGTCGGTGAAAACATACTCTTTTAAACATCACTCATAATTCAATTCACTCTACCAGAACCTTACAATTTATCACACGAACTAATCCCACCTAATTCATCATCTTCTCATTCATCAAATGGCACAGTTGGAATTTTGCGACAAGCATAATATGGTCGCATATTTGGTTAAATCTGAAAGAAGTGAGGGTTTTGATGAAATCATAGATTTTATTACTTCAAGCCATATATACTATGCTCTTACTGAAAATCCCATCATTTTTGTGTCCCTAATTGAACAATTTTGGGAAACTACTGTTTTGAGCACTACTGAGGAAGGACTTCAAGCTATTTTTGCAACTATTGATGGGCATGAAAAGCTTATAACTGCAGATTCTTTGAGAAGACATTTGAAGTTAGAAGATGTAGAAGGCATTTCTTCACTCTCCAATGAAGAAATATTTGAGCACTTAGCTCATATAGGGTATGTGACTATTTCTGAAAGCCTTACATTCTTTAAAGGACATTTTTCACCCTAGTGGAAGTTCTTTATCTACATAATTCTACATTTTAGGAATATTTGTAATACTTAGTTTCTACTAGTAGGTATGTTGTTCCTACTGGTAGAGTAGTAGTTCCTACTGGCAGGCATGTAGTTCCTGCTGGTAAGGTTATTATCATAGTTAGTCCTAGTAGGCTAAATTTAGTTCCTATTGGTAGAATACTTAGTCCTGGTAGAGTCAAATAGTTATTCCAGGATAAGATTTTAGTTAGTTAGAGATGAGGATATGCATGAGCTAAATAAGGAAGATATTCATGCATATCAATCTCACGCGTTTTTAGTAAATGCTGATTAGGGTTTCTCCACTATAAAGAGAACCTACGGCTTAGGGAAATGGACAGATCCAGAAAAACACATTTCTCCTTGTTACTTAATAGAAATCCACAGAAGGATCTTTTAGTTTTATTAGTCCTGTTCTTCTTATTAGTTGTGTCTATATTCCGCACAAACATTAGCTTTCTTAAGCAAGAGTCTCTCTTGTGATTAGCTTGTGATTACATAGGTTAATCACCATCCTTAACAGGCAGTAAAGATCTATCTAGAGTGGGATCCAACAAAGACTGCATAGGATCAATTCAGTAGCAACATTGCTACAACACTCATCTGTCTAGCTACAAGCAGGAGGTTTAACTTTTCCAAATTCATCTTTGAAGCTATGGTTAAGAACTTGGATAGCCTACACAAATTCTTATTGTATCCCAGGTTTATTCAACTTCTTCTTAACAAACAACAAAGGTTACTCTTACCTTATACTAGAACCTATCCCACTCCTACTCTTGCAAGTTAACTATTTAGTAATATGAGGAGAGCCTCTAAGGGATATTCAGGGGTAGTGACACCATTGTTTGAGAGTATGTTGGTCCATTCACATGATGCAGAGCAACATCAGTCACCCTCAAGGATCACATCTACACCATCACTATCTCAACAACCCACTCAATCATCACCTTCACCGTAACCAATTCAACCCACCCATGAGGTAGAGGAGACTGCTTCTATGCCACATGATTCACCTCTCCATGCTGTTCACTCACATGGAAGTGCTGAGGGTAGTGTGCAACAACATGATTTAAAACAAATTGAATGACAGGATTGATGGATTGGAGAAGGACTTGCAGCAGACAAAGAAGACTTATAGTACTGCTCTCACCAAGTTAGTACTTAGAGTAAAGAAACTGGAGTACAAGCCAAAGTCTGGCAAGGCAAGGAGAAAGGCAAAGATTGTTCTTTCTAATGATGAAGAGATTGCAAAGGATTCTTCCAAACAGGGGAGGAAGATTTCTCAAATTGATGAAGATCTAACAATTTCTCTAGTACAAGATGAAGGTATTTCTTGGATTCCACAGGAAGAGGAAGTTCATGAGAAGCCCAGTGATGAAACTGAAGTACTTGTACAAGAAGAGACTCCCACTAAAATTATTGAAGAACATGAAAGTGGTAAGAAAGGTCAGATGGAGATTAGTACTGCTAACATACAAGTTAGTACTACTGGTCCTCCAAAGGTTAGTACTGCTGTACCTCATGTGTATACAAGAAGGAGTGCCAAGGATAAAGGAAAGGCCAAAATGGAAGAACCTGCTACTCCAAAGAAGGTTAAGAAAAGAACTCAAGTGCAGTTGAGTATGGATGAGGAGTTAGCTAGGAAGATGGAAGAAGAAGAAAGAATCAGATTTAATGCAGAACAAGAAGCAAGAGCTTTGCAAGAAGAAGAAGAAGAAGAAAGACTAAATCTGGAAGCTGTAACACCCCCAAAAATGCGATACGCAGCGGAATACAACGATTGGGGTGCTACTTCATAATACAAGCACACGAGTCCCAGTAAACGCCAAAAATACGTTTATTAACAAATTTCATCTCATTAGTTTAAAAGAGAATCAGAGTTATAAGATAGGTCCCAAACTATACAAGTCATATTACGACTTCATTTCAAAAATGTTTCATTAATTTATAACATATGTTCACCGAGCCTTCATTCTTGATATCCGCGTTCCGTCCCATCCAAACTATCTTCATACCAAAACCTGAGAAAAACATGCTTAAAGAGGTCAACATAAAGTTGGTGAATTCATAGGTTTATGTATTTAAATTATGCAGGACCGCAAGACTTTCCCGTGATGTTACAACATATGCCAACAATCACAAAACCAGATTACTGTTGCACTAAGCTCATGACACTGAAGCTCAACCTATATTTGCTATTTTAGCAGTTATTTTGCCCGTACAGATGTTGTAACCCGCAACATCCAAGTCCGACATGGTCAACGTTCGTTCCCGGTGATAGCTAATCACCCAAACGGGGAGGTTAATCCCAATAGATCTATTTATAACATTCGCGCTCACATAATGTAATTAGCAACTACATCTATGCAATTGACAGTTCATGAAAATGGCGCTTTAACTTGGGTTATCGCTACTTAGGCAAACAACTTTAATACAATGCAAAATTATCCAATTGCCGTCCAAAAAGTAAAACAAAGCATGTTTCCACCCCAAATAATAGTAAATCAGTAAAACTGTAAAAAGTGTGGGGCTATGAACTCACCTTGAGTGAGTAAACTGATAACACAATATCCCAAGTAAAAACGCGTCACGCTAACGCTCGAATGCAACCTAGTTAATATAGGTCGAATCAGTATTCAAGCACGTTGTCTAGCAACAACTGTATATAATCCTATATAGTTATCATCGTACTATCGTTCGGGCTATCATAATTTAAGAGGTCATGACATGACGTACGAGGAGTTAGGACACTTTAAATCGTAAATCCAACAACTCGTCAATACGTCATCCTAAAGACAGCCTCATTATGAAATTCCCTAGTAATAGATAGCACTCTCCGAAACTAATAACATATATAATTTATATATTCATACAGACATATAATGGCGTATGAAAATCCACTTTGCTCGGCGTTAAACCTAACCTAACTCGTAGCATATTTTAAATCTTATTTGCCACTTCTATTCCCATACCGATTTTATACTTTCCCTTTTTAGAATCGACCAACGGTCTCAAAAATAGTTACTTATGATAGTTTAGTAACCGATATGTTTTTATTAATCAAAAACATAAACACAACCCGGAACGTTTGAAAAGTCTTCATTGAACTTTACGTATTGGACTTTATAAAATATATATTTATTTTTCTAAGTCTAATCCCGACCAAAAACGCCCCACTAGATCACATTTTCCTCCGACTCGGGGTTACTAAAGAGAACTTATGGCAAACGATATTCCGAACTCACTTTTTAGTTTTTAGGTAGGCAGTAGTCGAAACCCGAAAGCCCAACAGAAAATGACCAAACTCCCCCTACCATTTTCATCAGCACGAAATATATTACAAAAACGCATAACCTGCGTTTAGGCGTTTTTGACGTCCGTTATAAGGCGTTTTTATTAAATTCTAGAAAAACCTCTGCGGGAAAGGAAACGTCAATTTGAACAACTTATCCAGTTTTGTTCCGAAGACCCCGAAACACGACCGAAATGGGTGAACAACGCACTCGCATCAAGTCTTATGCAGTTGGGTTAATGATTTAGTGACAGCGTCAGGACATGGCCGACTTAATGAGGATCTAGAATGATCCACGTAGCGACGGCATTAGGATTACAACGCAACGCCATCGCAACGATATCTCTATATATACTAAACTGATTTTAGAGTTTTAAGTGTGTAACTTTGTATAACTTTTGGGAGACGAACCTTAGCTCTTGTAGCAGCTTCATATGTCATTTTTAGGGCCTCAAAACCCTATTTTACTACCTTGAATCCATGTTTTAATTCAAGTAAGTTTATTTATCATTAGTCATTCAATATGTCTATGTGTTGTGTGATTGATTTATCTCTTCGCTTTCATTATGACATGTGAGGCTAAACCCTACTTTGTATTTGCTTATGATTGCATGAAAGTTAGATTGTAGATCCTTTTATTGTTGCTTCTTGATTGATGATTGTGCGTGTTAGGATCTAGAAAACCATCTTATGTCTGTATCGTTGTAGACACGTCTAGGGAAACACGAGTACATAGAAAGGATACCATCAGGTAACGGTCTTCATACTACCTTGCCCCTTTATATGGTTGATCCCTGATATTTGCTTAATTGTATACTAATTTACCCGGGATTTTGCCAAATAAAAGCCAATAAAATGCCAAAAGAATAGAAAATGTGTGCTTTTGTGTCCAATTGTGCAGGAAAGGATTGAAAAGACAAAAAGAAGCAAAAACGATCAAAAACCAACAAGAAACGGGAAAAAGACAAAGACAAGAATAAGAGTGAAGAATCAGCCAGAGATCACAGCCGGATCAGCCCGACACAGTCAAAGAAAGAATCAATGAAGTCAAGGACCTCACAATAAAGTCAAAGGGCCAAAGTTGACAAGTATTCAAAGTTTCAAGGGCTTATTTAGAAGATAAAAGTTTCAAGGACCAAAGTTGCCAAGAGAAGAAAGTGTGATTTATAAAGAAGAAAAGGAAGAAATCAACCACAAGGACTGAATTTGCACAACTTGAAACCCCTTTATAACTACAAATGGGCGGCAAGCAAAGACAAGGACGAGTTCTGCCAATATCTCAAAGATTCAAACAATACCCGGCTTTCTCGCAACCCCTAACAACCCTATAACTGAATTTCCCGCCAAAATCCCACACAACCCAATCCCGATTTTTCCCACACCCCGCTCCCTTTTCTCTTATAAAACTCGTTCCTACACT
>BQNB010128904.1:3476-19206 GCA_026074375.1 Tanacetum coccineum
TAATGCGGAATCTTAACACAAGTACTAAGAAGAATAATTGTAAAACTAACTTCGTATATTTCTATTGATTTCTATTAGGTTTGGATGCCCAAATACCGTAGGGTTCCTTTTATACACCAAGGAAACCCTAAAAGGCTTTACAAAACGTGTGAAAGGATAATGCATATCCTTTCCTAAGATATCTCCTAAGATATCTCTAAGAAAACTATTATAACTATTCTGTTACATAAACAGACTTAACTAGACAAGGTCAGTACTAACTATAGTACTACCAGACTTAACTCTATAACTATCAGACTTAAGTCTGTTTACAATAATTCCTAACAACTTTCAAACAACCCAAGGTAGATGTACCTGTGCACAAAAAAGGCATTGATCCTAATTTGCCAATTAATGTAAGTTTAACTAATGCTCACTTTTTTCCAAGAAACTGGCCCATTCGAGCTTCCCATCGACCACATTTGTGCATTGTAACCCCTCTATACTTTGGGCTTCCCCTAGATGTCCCTGAGGTTTGGCGATGAAGGACATGCACAAATTCTTCTTTTGTCAAGTTATTTATCTATGAAACGTACAGACTCATCAAGTTCCTTATATAGAACAACACCTTATTAGGCTAAAAACTTAGGAGATATCTTAATAATTCTACAAACCTGCTTAAGACCTTCGTGATAATCATTTATGTTGAAATTAATATTTGTACTAGGTCCGCGAAATCTAATGGTAGCCTGATCATAAGCCCTATAACAAACACCAAATTCATCATATACCAAAATAGTGCGTCTAAGGGTGATAAAAATTAGGTATCGTATTTACCTAGCAGCAACATGAGCAGTGTCAGAATGGTATTGTTAGTGTAGCCAAACTTAAGGAGAGAAACATATTCAAGTTTTTGTTATTGTGAAGCTTCTCCCTCCTTAAACCTTGTGCCCTCCTTCATATACTTGTAAAGTTCAAGTGACTCTGAAATTGGCCTATCTCTCCAAGGATTGTTCATCTTTTTCTCTCTATACTCCTTTATTTCATCACCGATCTACACACGCACACAAGAATCATGTTATGATTTCATTAAGATTCCTAACCCATCCAACCGAAAAAGGTTCCCAACCCATCCAAGTATCCAACCCACAATTTATTTAATATGGTCAATATATTCTTTTTGTCCATTGCCGGGTTTGTATCATCAAACCTACAAGTTAAATATCTTTAGCAAGTCTAGATCTAGTTAAGCATAAATAAGATAATCATTCAAGTTTAGTAATCAAGTAATCCTACCTCAGGTAGCAGCCACAATCTCTATCTTTTGCAAGGCCAAAGTCAACAAACATGGCCTACAGATAAACATCAATATTAGAAGCAGCAATATAATGACCTATAGGTCAGCGACAATAACAACTTACCTTGGCATGGCCAATATGCAAGTATCCATTTGGTTCCGGAGGAAAACGGGTAAGAACCTTTCTTCCCGATGCTTTGAGATGTTTTTTCAATATTTCTCTGGAATTGCAAGCCCTGAGCACATGTCCATTACTGAAAAATACTTATGTGTGCACCTATGAGATCACGATACACAAAATAAAAAAAAGAATCAAAAAAGAAATCATTCACACTTAGGAAAGTGAGAAGGAATTTTTTTTACCTTAGTTGCAGGAACTTTTCCATCCTTATTATACTTCTTAAACTGTAAAATAATGATAGTTACCAAAGTTTGTAGTAAATAGCTTTTCGTAGTTGAATAATCAAAGCTAAAAATTACTCGTATTTGTAAACACATACTAACCTGGCCATGAAGAATACAAGCATGACTCTTAAATAGGACTCTTAGAGCTTGTCTCCGAATACAAACACATCACAAATGCAACCCAGCAACACGTTCAACAAGTTAAATATATAACATGACTCTTGGAACCACTATATTAGCTAAAACATAAATACTTTTGAAAATGAACTTGTTAGATTTTAATGATAAAATAAGTCAAAAAAAAAATAAATGTAAGAATAAACCTTGCACCACCATGAAGAATGGTTCTGCCAAAGTAATGTGTTCTTGTTCCCAAGAAAAAAGGGAAGAAGAGTACACAGTTGAAACTGCATAGTGATAAAACTAACTATGGCCTGCAACATCATTCAAGTTGATAAAACCAACATGTTAAACACATGTAAATAACTAATTGTTTTTATTAGAATGCAACAATGAACCAATACTTTCAAAAGAACGTATATTAAATGTACCCTTAAGAACCCTTGCTCTAAGATAAAACCTAAAACCATTGGTATGTTAGTAAATACGCTAATTTGAAATAGAAATTGTGTATATGAAAGCTGTTTTTAAAGCTTTGTTGTTCTAGGAACGTCAGGTCTTGGTTTGAATATCTACACCGTGGCTGCACCCAGTACACTTAAGTTTTTAGTTAAGCCCAAATGATCGACTAAAGTTTTTATTAATTTATTTTAAAGCACCCTTTTTTTTTTTCTTTTTATTTTTTTGTTTTTTTTTTTTTTATCATGTTCTATGATCAAAAAATCACTAAAGCGTGATACCATGTACAAAAGTAGTAAATGACAATTGTAAAGAAGACGATAAGAAATCAAATAGTATCTAGCTGTATATGTCCTGCTAAGAAACCGGCCCTTCGTTTTTTTTTTCTTTTTTTTTTTTATTATTTTTATTTTTTTTTTTTTTTTTTTGTTTTGTTTCCTCACGCCCCTCTTCTTTCAAATAAATCAGTCTGGTAGTAACACTTTGATATTTATACTCAATAATAGGGTTTTCTGTGATTTTGTATTTCACAGTGATTTGATTTTGAAAGGGAATGTATATGTTTTAAAGCTTAATTACTTGTCCATATGTTGCAACACATTCCAGTCACTGATCCATATAAGACCACCTGTATTGTTGACATGCTATAGTAAGAAGAGATCTTTGATTCTGCTTAAGGTTGCCGTTGGGGATTTTGGCAGGAGGCCACACATAATAGCCTCATCAGTCTTTCTATACTTCTTCATGTCTGCATTTGAAGCAACTTTCAAATTAAATAAGCTTTCCCTCGACAAAAGAACCTGCAAATTGTATGTGAAGATGAACAATCATAATATTATTTGTGATAAACGTGTTTAAGAGATTGTGTTAATGATGCAAAACAGATTATTTGACCTCTAAATAATCAAATTATCAAAACCAGAAACTTACTATAGGTGTAAACAAGTAAAAAGTAATAACCATGAATTTTCTGCGTTTTGGTTGAAGATTTTACAAATGAATGATATTCGGGTTGGAGGAATGATTTGTAAATTTCAGTTTATCCCCTTTTCAGTTAGCATCAACATCGTTCCTAACATCTGCAACATAATCATTCATGTCAAAAACATAGTAGCACAAAATAAAATAGATAGAATATTAGCAGGAAAAGGAAAACTTGAAACACAAACCATCAATCTTATATTGAGCCATTAAATCTTCTACGGTATATGTTTTGCTCCTTTCTTCACTAAAACCTTTGCAAGAGTTGACTGTAACGGTGCCTTCGTGTTTATTGTGACCTATATGAAACCGTAAAAACTGTAGAAGATAATTTAGCGGATACCTAGATGCATGGTCTGTTTTGAACAGGTACATAACCAAGCTCAATGAAAACACACATGAGAAATCATATGTACAATTACCAAAGAGATTTTTTAAGATATTGCTTGAGCTTAATGATATCAGAATGACCGTATTTACTATTTAGGTATGTACGTATTAAAAAATAAACCTGGTATAAGCCACGACAATCAATCCATTATCTCAAAAAGGTATGTATAGGGTAGACATCAGTTTTGTGAATTTTAAGAGGTAGATAAGTATTCAAAAAGGTATGTACCAAGTGTACCCAAAATATTTAAGGTATATTTAATATTTTATGAATTTTGATTAAGGAGTATATCTTATATATATAATTAGGGGAGTATATCTTGATATATTTTATGAAATCTAAAAGATATCAATATGATTTCTTTAGAAGATATTATTATAGTTTTTAATGGTAAAACACAAATGGTGGCTTGGCTCAGTTGGTTAACCTCCTTGCATCTTAACCATAGGTCATGAGTTCAAACCTTCCTATGTACTAAATTTTTAACATAATTTTGAAATTAATTAAAATTTATTGAATTGTGGATGCCATGTCATCGTTGAGGTGGCATACAGTCACTAAATCATATTTATAAAAAAACAAAATTTAAAAAAAATAAAAAAAATGAAATTTACAAAAAAAATGAAATTTACAAAAAAAACAAAAAAAAACTTGATGACATGGCCTACGTGATGACGTGGCATTAGATGGTCAAATGCCTCCTGTTATATATAATGTCTATATATATATATATATATATATATATATATATAAGGAACCTATGTGACGCCTAAGGTTCCATTCATGGGTCAGGCTTGGCTTTTGTAGTTCCCTCTTAGTTAGTGAACAATAACTAAAAGTTAAGATTTACTAACCTATGTCATGAAAGTAAAGTAAAGTTAAATGTTTCTTAGAAAAGGTTTTGTAAACGTAAAGATAAAACTATAAGTAAAACACAAAACTAACTTTTTAACGTTTAACTCTTTTATTAAGAATTATACCGATTGTATGCGAAACTATAATAGGGATTGAATGACAATGTGTGTGTGTGTGTGTGTGTGTGTGATCTCCTCACTAACAACTTTGCATAAACCTAAAGTGTTATGTAAAGCTAACTACTATGCTAACTAATTGAGCTTGTTCAAGGACTTAGTAGATATTGGAGGAGTAGGTGTTTGTGAAAGATACAACTTTGAATGTAGAAACTTAACCTAGTCATATTTACAAGAGTTTCTATTCATACTACTTAGGTAGGGTAGCACTCACATGGGTGATAAGTGTATGTCACAATGCTGATAGGCTAGTACATATTGTACAACTTTATCTCTATTATAATTTTATTCTAAGTATGGGACAAACACACTTTCTAAGATTAGTGCTGACACTGACCTTGTCTTCATACCCTATTCAGGATAGTTTGTCTTCAGGTGGATAAGAGCTTGGACTTATCCATTTCAAACTATCCCGCCTATTCTTCAGTCTCTTGTCTTCAGGGTCTTCTAGTTGTTGGAGATCGTATGGGGTTCAGTGAGTCTATTTCCACAACTCACTGAGCCAATCACCTTCTTCTTTGGCTTAGACTTCATTCACTAAGAACCGCCTCACTGAATGCTAGAGTCTTTCTGGTAGACTCAGGCTGAGCACTTGAAGGCAACTTACTGAGTGATTGTTCACTCATTGACCTTGAATTGTTAAAAGGTTATCTAATGCTTAGAATATTTTGTATTCAAATCCAAGTAAAAGATCATTAGGCACTGAATAGGCCTAACAACTTTTGGTTAGGCTTAAGGCCTACAACACGAAAAATATTAGCTTAAAGTTCAAGCCTGTGAACCCGACTAACCTATTACTTACAATACAAAGTTCCTATCACGTAAGGCCAACACAAACTAAGATGACCATTACATTCTTGTTTGACTTTACATATTTCTAAGGCTAACACATGAGCTTTTGGTGACGCCATCTCCACACACTGAACTGTCACAAAACATAGCCAAAAATATATTTCTGAGCACTTTTAGTGACCACGTCACGATGGTGGTCACGAAGCTGAAAATTTATGTTTTTGCCTTATTTCTTCTCGAATCGAGCCTAAGTCACGTGTATAACATTCAAGTGCTTTACAAATGCTAATTACACAATAAGAAAGAATTTAGCGCAATAATAGAGCATATTTGCATGAATTTAGAGGTTAAATAACCCTGAAAAAGTATATAACATGACACCTCATTAGATCGGCCATCGATGGATTCGTAAGATTCAAAACTTGAATTATCCTTTTGCCTCTATATATAAAAGCCAAATATTTTCATTTGAATACACCCTTTCCCATTCTCTCTCTAACATTCTTAGTCATTTGCATACATTCATATTCATTCATTCTTTGATCATTACACTTGTTATATAATTTATTACAAATGATCCATTCATTTCTACTTTCAAGTAAAGAACACAAAGAAGATCTCCAAGCTTCAAGTGTTATTAGTATAGTTTAGTTGTGTCATCACATTGTTGTGATATTTATATCCACCGTCATCTATCTACTTGTGTAATCATAGTTATATTATTGGTTAGTATTTCAGGCCTTAAAATACATAGTAAAGTTTAGGTTGGTTCTACCTTGAAGTAATACTCGGTATTTAGCTTTGTACCGGAAAAGTGTAAGCAACGTTATATAGTTTTCTCCGCCTAAAGAGAGTTGTTGACATAGTGAAGAGAACTCTCGAGTTGGGTACACGAGGAGTGAAGTACGGCGAAGAGGAGCTTCGTAGCCGAACCACTATAAATCATCATGTCTTTGGTTTGATCTTTCCTCTATTTACTTACCTACTCATTGCACTTATTTAGTCACTTATTGCATTGTTATCATATACATAATCATATATCTATTGTGTTCACATACGAAAGCAAATATAAGTTTTACTTTTAAATCATAAAAAACCTATTCAAACCCCTTCTAGTTTTCCACATATTTGTTTCAATTTGTAGTTTTAAATGTTTTTAGTGGATATTGTTAGTCTTTTGTACAATATTGAAGCAAGCGATAATGTTTAATGCATGGTTTGGCTGTAATGATTCAGTCACCATGTGATTTGTAGTTCTTGCTTGACAAAATTTGTATGACATAAAATGTACTCCCTATGTTTCATATATTAGATGTCCATTTGACTTTTTAAAGTCTTTATTTTCCAATTTTGACTTTAAATGTTTTTTTATGTTATGTAATACTTGATGCAAAATATTTGAATAGATTTGGTTTTAAATATTTTTTTCATTGGTATAACTTTCATCAAGTATTACATAACACAAGCAAATATATTTGAGGTTAAAATTGAAAAAAAAGACTTCAAATGTCAAAACTAGACATTTAATATGGGACGGAGGGAGTAACTATTTTTTGCAGGCAACATAT
Organism: Tanacetum coccineum; assembly: GCA_026074375.1. Lineage (NCBI taxonomy): Eukaryota > Viridiplantae > Streptophyta > Magnoliopsida > Asterales > Asteraceae > Tanacetum > Tanacetum coccineum. The sequence goes on from BQNB010128904.1 coordinate 10,500, forward strand.
ATCCGTGTTTGTTGTAATTTTGTACTAGCGAATAGCGAAGCAAATAATAGTGTTAGATAATTGGTTTACGTTTGGTTTTGCAAGAATAACGTCGTTTGAGGTTTGCGCTTGACCGTCTGTAACTAAATGAAATCGTTAATTGCATGTAAGTGATAACGTTTTATTTTATAGAAATTAATTTATATGATTGATTGTTCAACCATAAAAGAGTAAAAAACTGATTTGGTTGTACCTTAATAAAATATAATTTAATAGTGTATTGATTGTATTTACTTATTTAGTTTTTAGAGTAAACTGCAAAATACATACTTGTGGTTTGAACTTTCTCACATAATACATCCCTGTCAGAAACTATTGGCAACTTACATCCCTCGTTAGGCAAACGTTTGCCACAATACATCCTTGGGTCCTTACTTCGTTACTCAACAAAAATTTTGGGCCCTACTAGAGGGGTATTTTCATCCTTTTCCTTTCCCATTTCTTTCCCTCTTCTTTAATTGAGTTCAACTACCTCTGTACTTCTATAAACCCGATCAAAACACACACACACATTTTATAAACTCTTCATTTACCAAAACCAATCTTATATCCCAAAATCTTGCGAACCCTAGAATCCAAAATCACCACTAATTTGTAATGGTGGTATGTGAGTGGCACGTTCGCACGTATGACAAAGACGTTGATGAAGAACATGCATATCGTAAGTTCCAATTTTTCTAAACATAATTCTTGATTAAATCTTTGTAACACTAATTTATATACCCTAATTTATTTTTGAACATGTGAAACAGGTGATTTCCCCAACTATTTTAGCTTGAAGATTCATCATGGGGGCTATCTGAGTGATTCTCCCAATAGAAAATACAAGGATGGCACATATAACTACTTTGACCAGGTTGATGTTGATTTTTTTTAGTTGTTGATTTAAATGACATGCTTGGAATCTTAGGTTATAAAGATAGGAATGGTATCCACTATCAGTACAAAATACCAGATAGCAATTTAGATTTTGGGTTAAAAGAACTAAGAAATGATCAAGATGTTCTGAACTTGATAAATCATACAACAAAGCACAAATTGATTGAGATTTACTGTGTGCATGAGAATACTGATTTAGTGGTTGCGTTTAAGGAAAGAACCCCTAAGAAGAGTAGCTTAGACTTAGTTAAGGAAAGAACCCCTATGAAGAGTAACAGGTTACCATTACTACTTATGGGACCTGATGTAGGTAAGGATGAAACTAGGAATGAGAATTATGTGGAAATGGAAAATGATGAAGACAGTGACATTGCTAAGGGTATTTATAGTGATATGGAAGTTAGTAGTGATAGTGAAGATAGTGATTGGATTGATGAGGAGAATGTAATGAATGAAGTAGAGGTTGACATGAAGGATTTCTATGCATATACAGACAAAGATGTTGAGTGGGGTGGATGTAGTAAAGAAAACAATGAAAAGCCTGTTGAGGAAATTGTTGCAGAATCTTATGATCTTGATGACTTTGATAGTGCCAGTGAAAGTGATACAGAGTTAGAGGGCAGAAGAAAAGGCTTTAAGAAAGTTAAGGAAAGAACATGAGAAAGGAGGAATTGTGGACAACACTGTACCTTTTTATGTAGGTAAGAATTTTTCTGATAAAGAAACTATTAGAAAGTTGGTTTATGCTCATGTTGTGGCAACAAGAAGGCAGTTGTATATATGGAAGAATGACAAGGAAAGAATTAGAGTTGTTTGTAGAGGTAAATGTCCTGTATTCAATTACCCTGAAGATGGTCCAAGTGTTAATGGGCCAAGTGTAAATGGGCCAAGTGGATCATGTTTGAAGAATATTGGAGGAAATGGGTTAAGTAGAAAAGTCCACAGAAACCTGTATCCAATGGCAATTTAAAGAATTCTAGAGAAAAATAGGTTAAAGTTACTAGTCCACAGAAACAAGGGTCTGCATTAAAGAAGAATAGTGGATCTGCATTAAATAACAATAGTGGATCTGCAATAAATAAGATAGGTGTGAAATCTATTAAAGTTGGTGCCACAAAAGGTAATTACATCTATGAAGACATCACATGTCCATGGTCAGTGCATATATCTAAAGCCAAGGATGAAGAAACTTAGACTGTGAAAGCATTGCAAGATGACCATGATTGTCTCCAAACAAGAACTGTCAACATGCTCACAAATTCATTCTTGATTAAAGATATTGAAGAGACCATTAAACCAAATCCAGAGGTGCCAATTAGAGCTCTTAAAGACCAGTTACAAAAGAAGTACCGATTGGGGGTTACAAACAATAAGATCTATAGGACAAAAGCTAAGGCAAGTATGAAGGTTTTGGGAGATTACACTGAGCAGTATGCTCTTTTAAGGGACTATGTGTTGGAGTTACAAAGGACTAATCCTGACACTACAGTAAAGCTAGATGTTGAAAGAGGTTTTGATCCTTCTGAACCTACAAGGCAATTTAGAAGGAATTACATTTGCTTAGGAGCTCTTAAGAAAGGTTTTAAAGCAAGGATGGGAGACTTGTTAGGGCTTGATGGGTGTTTCATGAAAGGGCAATCCAGGTCAACTACTAACTGTTGTTGGTGTTGATGTAAACCATGGAACATATCCCCTGGCATATGTTGTAGTGGAAGCTGAAACTTTGAATTCATGGTCCTGGTTTCTTACATGTTTGGGAGATGATCTAGATCTGACAATGGACAAGATCAATCCCTTAAATGGCAAAGACCTTTGGAAGAAACATCATTGTCCTAACACTCTCATTCCATTAAAGTTTCACCCACAGATAGGAAGGCCTCCAAAAAAGAGGAAGAAATCTGCTGATGAATTGTCTAGCCAGAAGATGACTAGTGGTGGGAAACTGTCTAGGGTTGGTAAGACAGTGACTTGTGATACTTGTAAGAATCCTGGTCATAATAAAAGATCTTGTAAAAGTGGTGTTGGAGGGTCTCAACCATCACAAATGTCTGTTGCAACTCCAACAGCATCTCAAGCTTCTGCTGCAAGAGGTTCAAGATCATCACTGATGTCTGATGCAACTCCAAAAGCATTACAGAGGTCTGCTGCAACACCAAGGGCAAGACAAAGGTCTACAACAACTCCTAGAAAATCACAAATGTCTGCTGCCACTTCCAATGGAAAGGAAAAAGTGGTGTAATCTACAGTTTCTACATGTTTAATTGTTATGTTTTGGAAACAATGTTCTAAGCAAGTACTATTTAGTTGTTCTTTTTGAAACAATGTTTGATTTGGAAACATCACAATTATATGCTGCAACAATGTTTCTTTTGGTTTAATCTGGTAATTGTGGTGCTTTTGTAGTTTACTCTTTTTGTAGTTTATTCTTGTATTTTAGTTCATCATGTGTTGCACTTTTGTAAAGTGTTGAAAACCTGACTTTTGCATTTTACTCTTTTTGTGTGTTTGTTTAACCAAACTGTCATGTGTTCAAAATGTTGTGTGTTTGGCACAACAACATATCTTGATAAACAAACAACTTGTTAGATATGAGTAAAAGACTCAGTCACCCCGTATATTTATTGTTTATAATAGTTCGTAGTTTAATAGTTAATCGTATGTCTTTCGGTTTTATGTCGGGTTCTAATACCCCGTATTTTGTAAAAACTATATAAGCCTCTTCCAACTTTGGAAGAGGTAAGCTAGTCATAATCTACATTACATTTACACATATATTCCTCTCTCTAGAAATATCACTCTATGTGTTTCTCTCTCTAAAAACTAGCCCAATCACAAGAATCATCACCCGTGTTATGAATTAAACGATCCTACAATTGGTATCAGAGCAGGTTTGAATTCATGATCGATTCTTATGGTTGATTAAGCTTAAATTCGTCCTTATTTTTAAAGAAAATAAGCCCACGGCTCAAAGCTTATTTTGAGCTTATTAGTTGGTTAATCTTGGTGTTTTCTTGTTATACATGTTAAACAAGTGGTATTGTTACTATTATAAGTGATTAACAAGGCTCAAGATCAAAAACAAAGCTATAAGGTTCAGATTATTTTTTGTGTTCTTCATGGAGAGTTGCCTCATTTTTGTTGATCCACGAAGAAATACATGTTAATGGGTGTTTAATCCTTCTATACTCACTTAGTATTTTTTTTTTTGGTTTTTTATGATTTTTTAGACAAAATTTGAGAATCCAAGATCTATAACTATATTGACTAAAAACAATTAAGAACATATAAACGAATAAGCACATAGAGATGATAAAAAGCACAACTAACAACTAGTTTGAGCAATTAAGCAAATCTATACTAATAAGCACTAATTGAACTAAATATTAAAGAACATAAGAAATTAATTGAAAACTTACTTTAAGCTTCAGCTAAACAGAAGCTAAGTTCAATTAAGCAGCTACAAGCTCTAGCTTACCATAAGGATAAGCTAGTAAAGTCCATAGAAGCCCCTCCATGATTAGCTGCTCTCCAAAAGCTTAAAAGTCAAGAGTATTAAGGTTATTCCTGATTTATATTTAAAGTGGAATTAAGGTATGTTTAAGCCTCAATCATAAGCTTAAGACTTATGAGATGCTATTGAGCTATATAGGAGCTTAATGAGAGACAAAAACTTATCAATTGAAAAGGGAAGATGAGTAAACAAAAGCTTATGACAGAATAAAACTTAATTTCATTGATTTAAAAAAAACTTGCTTACAATACTTGAAAAGAAAATACAAAAGCTTAAAAGAAGTTACATAAACTACACTAAAAATTAAGCTGAAAATTAAAGAGCTAACCCCCTTTTTTGTGTGTGAAAAGTGTGTGCTATTTATAGCCCTTCTCTGAACCTTCTAGGTCTTCCTTGCTTCCCACGCTCCTGCTAATCATAGCCGTACATTCCATCAATCATTGGGGTTTCATTTGTGGCCGTTTGATCAAGTCTTGGGATTCACACGGATTGCCAGCGTGGCAATCCGTGTGATGCTCTTGTGCTTGTTGTGTGAGTGAAATCAATGCAAATCTCAGCTTCCTTTTGTGCTTTCCCTCTTCCACGTAGCTTAATTGCTTGGGTGAACCAATTAGAGCCTTTGAGATTACAATTCTAACCCTGCCATTTTGTTATTTAGCTCTTGAATTGTCGTTTTTATCCTTCAATTGACAAAAGCCCCATGGTTTGAGATGCTGTAACTGGAATGATGAATTAACAGCTGTTTGGCAGCCTTTTTTTTAAAGTTTAACTGAATTGGGTAAAAAAGGGTGTGAGTTTGGGTAATTGCAAAATCAGATCCCACTCTTTTTGTGTAAAGAGATGTGTAGTGTAAAATGACTTTAAATAATACAGAAATGCCCCTGGTTGATAAAAGGGTTTTGGGCTTTTATGAATTAGGCTTTTGTTTTGGGCTTTGGATCCGAGTGTTGTTTTTGACAGGTTTAGGGCCCTATTTAGCTTAGGGATCATTAGTGTAAGTTTCTGAAACTTGAGGGACTAGATTTGTAACTTTGGATTTTTGTCTTCTAGTGTTGACTTTGAGAGTTGACCGAGGCTGACTTTTTGACTTTGGTTTCCGGCTCTTGTACGCTCTTCCATTCTCGTGTCCGTGTTTGCCCTTTTTAATGGTTTTCTTGTGATTTTTGTCTTATCCGTACCTGCATACACAAAACACAAAAACAAGCATATCTTTGCCATTTTTAGTATGTTTTTAGTCATTTAGGGTCATTTTTGGTGTTAACGGATATGTGTATTTTACACTTATCATTTCCCTAGACATATCAACAGTGATATAGACAAAAGCTAGTTTTCTAAAGCCTAACATGCATATTCATTACAAGAAGCAACACCACTAAGATCTACATTCTAGGTTTCATACAATCATAAATGAACACAATAGGGAGTTTAGCCAAGCATGTTAAAGATAAAGAAAGAACAATAATGAATCAAATAACACATAGACATATTGAATGATTAAGATAATCTTACTTGATTAAAACATGAATTAAAGGAAGTACAATAGGGTTTTAAGGCCCTAAAATTGTCCCTAACAGTTGCTAAACGAACTAGGGTTCGTCCTTTTCTTTTACTCTAAAGTTACACACTTAAAACCCTAAAAACGGATTTATATATATAGGAAAATCGCTATGACGGCGTCGCGTTTTAATCTTGACGCCGTCCTGCATAGAATATTCTAGATCTTGGGCTGAGTCATGCGAGATGACGCCGTCGTGAAATGTTGTGACACCGTCATGGTGGGATTTGTGACGACGTCACGTGTATTTTATGACGCCGTCTTCAACATCTGAGTAAAAATTCTTGAGAGATGTTGGTGTAGGTCCGTAGTCTTGTCCGTTTCTTCTCCAAATGAGCCCAAGTCACATGTATTTCCTCCAAATGCCTTCCAAATGCTGAATACCTGAAAAGGAACGATTAAGTACCTATTTTGGGCATAAATGCACGATTTAGAGGGTTAAACGACCCCGAAAAAGTGTATAAAATAACACCTCATGAATATGATATGTGTGGATTACAGATAGCATATCACACTTGCCGGAGTAACCAAGTTCCTGGATGAATGGAACCAAATCTTTTTTGGAAGGAGGTTCAATAAAATCTTGGTTGAGGAGTCAGGGACAAATTTGGAGGATCTCACGAAATACTTCAGTGTCAATTCGGAACTTTTTCTTATCTAGCTTGAACCGGTATACATCTGTATCTTTGATCTTCTTGATGTTGTTCCAGAATTGATGCATGTATATTTTAGGAACTTCAGCAGTGATCGGGAATGCGGGATAGCAAGGAGAGAGTTTAAGAGCATCCAATGTGACTTGATATGTTTCTTCTCTTTGTGCCTTGTTGAACTATATTCTTGCATTGCATTTTTCAACATTTAGTCTTTTCTCAGGATCAACCAAAGCATTGTCGAGAGCAACTTGTTGAGTGGCAATTAGATTCATGTTTCTGCTAAGAATATTCCAATATAGCTTATATACAAACAAATTTATATATCACTGATTGACCTATTTGATTCATGGGGATAGACTTAGAGAAGCAACTTATATACATAACTAGACAGATTTATCACATTTTATCAGGCATTTAAACAAATTATAAGACAAAGGACACTAATCAGAAAGTCAACTTAAAGGTCAACAAACTAACAATTGGTCAAACACAATCAATTTAGCAACCTACATATGATATAAAGATGAATTACCTTAAAATAAATTATCTAGTAAAACTTTAGGCAAAAATCATTCTTTATATATCTATGTATAAATCGCCCCCTAGACTAGGTGTACAAATCGCCCCCAAAAAATAGTGTATAAATTGCCCCCTTATTGTAAATGTGTATAAATCGCCGCCTATAGATATAGTGTATAAATCGCCGCCTAAGGAAATGTGTATAAATCGCCGCCAATAGGGAAGTGTATAAATCGCCGCCAATAGGGAAGTGTATAAATCGCCGCCTATAGGGAACGTATAAATCGCCGCCTATACACGAGTGTATAAATCATCGTCTATACACGAGTGTATAAATCTTCGTCTATACACGAATGTATAAATCACCGCTTATACACGAGTGTATAGATCGCCTTCTATACACAGTGATGTATAAATCGCCCTATCAATTTTAAATTTACACAAGACTTGAATTTTGGCAACTAGACTACACAAACTTATGAATCAAGCATATAAAAGCATCTTCTAACAGTTATAACATGAATTATCCACAAAAAGTTACTTAGAGTGCAAAACGAGTAGATTTTCACACGTTTTACTCAAGCATACTATTTTCATACAAGACATGGATGATCTTACTCTATTACATTCAACTAGGCATACTATCACATCTTAACCACAAACCCACAAACTTTTTCGTGTTTCTCCTTAAAACTCAAATTTTCGGACACAAAAATCAAGCATATATCCATCCTATGTTAATCTTATTAAAAACTGTTATGAACCAGTCATAACCAACCCTTAAGCACCAACACCCCTCAATCAATTTTAGATTTAACCTACTTTTGATTTCGATGAACCCAAAACTAATTTTTTGGGATAACGAGCAAAAATTTAAGTTAAAACCTAATTCCTTTTGATAGAATGGAGTTTAGATTACAGGGAACACTGTTGTAGTTTACTAAGATTGAAATGCATGTTTTGAAGATCCTTGAATTTTCAAGTTATAATAATGGTGGAGTGGGAAAAAAATTAGAGTGTATGAGTGGCGTGTGAAAAAGACAGGAAGGAGGTGTTTGTTGTTCAAAAAATTAATTTTTTGACACAAATGCCCGCTGAACTCTATACTTCTTTCTATTTTTCTTTAATAACTTACTTAAGGCTTTCCTAGATTAACTTTTGACACTTTTAGTCCCTAACGTTTTAATAAGCTAGACTAACCATAAGATTCGCTATCAAGACTCTAAAGGCATAAAAACATAACATCTAATTCACAAATGAGTTAAAATTAATTAACTTTATGATAATTTAAAAACATTTTTCCTTTTATTCCTTGATGATTATGAAGAAGAAGTTTGACATTTTCTCCTCCTCACACAATGTCCCGTTTTTATTTAAAGAGCTGTAGACGTTGTTTGAGTGGTCAAATGCCTTGAAAAATCATTTTTTTGATGAATTACTGAGATGATTATTTTATTTCTAAAAACTTCAACACCATTAAATAAGATTTCTTTTATTTTGACAAATAAATGCACTGACACGTACATAAATTTGTATAAAGGAAGCACATGT
>BQNB010128905.1:0-19206 GCA_026074375.1 Tanacetum coccineum
ATAAAATGACACATCATCAACAATCAACACCAACAACCACATATTAGAGTTCAAAGAAATGCTACTGAGAAACAAAAATATGTGCCAACAACATATATGCATATTTTTGAGTATCTTGTCGGTGTCACTTTCTCAAACATAAATACACGAACAACGATATAAGGAACATCTGCAAACAAACAACAATACATTACAAAGCAACAACCTAGCGACTAAAAAGGCACAACAAAGTACAAAACAATATGCGCATTAATATACAAACTTACCACAAAAAACATACATCAATAAATTAAAGAATTAAACGATTTAAGCCAAATTCTTATTAGAAACGGAAAAGTTTGCTCACTGAGTATGCAAGTGTTATCTCAAGTATCTTCTTGGTGTTGTTTTGTCCTGTGTATACAAAAGAACAAATACTTAACAATGAATTTCTGCCAATAGACAACAACACATCATCAATCCAAAACCAAAAGAAAAAATACAATAACAAATAATCAAACAACACAGACAAAATGCACAAATGAATACATTTTCAATTGACCTGGTCTTTCAGAGCCTGAGCCCAAGCTTGTTCCAACAAAAAAATCTACAAAAATCATTTCATGAAATTTGCAAATTAGAAAACCCACTTATCGAGACTTAAGAAATCAGAACCCTCGACTTCCTCTTACTTGCAACATATATAATAAGAACTTATCACCACACATCACCCCTTAAAACGACATATTCTATAACATGTATACAATGAGTAGACATAACCACATATCAAAATCTCAAACATTCGTGCTAAGAAAAACTAATCTAAAATACTCACAACAAACCTTAAACTAACACAAACACTATCCACCAATCCAATAATAACATGCAAAGAAAAAAAGAAAAAAACATCTTATAAAATGCTTACCAATCATATGACCATCAAAGATCCTTAAAACCACTACAATCGCGACTCCTTATATTTGTTGACGATATGAACTAAAGATTGATATCTCAAAAAGAAAAATGTAGAAGGATTAGGGTTTGTGCTTGTGTGTGTGTTGTGTGTGTTTAATGAGTCTGATGCTCTTAATAATGAAGAAGAAAGAGTATTTAGTACACCTTTACTAACAAAGAGTATCGAGTACACTTCCAGCCATCACATAGTTTATAACAAAACCAGGCCATAGAGACACTAGCATAGACACAGAAGTAGGCCAACAGGCAGCCCAAGAAGAAAAATGGCCCAACTAGAGACACATTAATGCAAAACACCCTCACTTAAGGCAAAACGACCTTTATTAATTACAATAAGATGTCGTTTACACGCCTAATGTATAATAGGTAAATACGTACTTAATTGCTTCCTATTTGATGAATAGGGATTATCTGAGCAATGGAGCGAGGAGATGCAGATATGAAAAGAAACTTGATTGAAAACGAAGAAATTTTTACAAGGTGTAGATGACCTCTATCATCTACTCTGTAATCAATCTTATAACTGTTCAAGACCAAGTCCATGCAAAATACTTTACAGCTTTACAAGCTAGTACGACTTACGTTGTAACTATCATAAATACTTGGTGTAATTTCGTGTTATGAAGAAATCTACGGCGTAACAAGCTTGTATTGGTTATGTTGTAGTAATGAAGAAGTAAATCACCCGTTGGACCAGGACGATTTATGGTGTAGGTAATACTGTTGACCTACGCCGTAACCAAGCATTATATGATGAAGGATTTTAAGCACAAGTAGACTTACGACTTAGATCATCACTTATGCATATGTCGTAAGTGTGTCGAGCCCAAAAAAGTCTATAAACACAAGCCCTAATTCAGTCACAAAAGAGATTTCCATTCCACACACAACTCAAGGGACCTTTCTTATGTATTATATCGTAATCAAATTTGGAGGACTAGTAGTGTCCAAATTTTTTCATCACTAGGGCTCCATTCAAGACCATTTATAAGCTACTTCAAGGGACCTTTCTTATACATTTGTCTTGCTGTATTTTACAACATGATTAGCTAAACACTTCATGTGTTAGCTTAGTTATAAATTAATTAACATTGACATCCTTTTCTTTGTTTAATTATCATTTTGTATGGATGTCTTATTTGTTTGTCATTAGATCCCCTTGTTTTGGTAGTGTCTAGACCATTTTAGTATATAGGAGGCTAATGAGTAAGTGAACATCCCAAAGTTAGTTTATTAGATTGATCGAGATAGGATGACATCCATTTTGGTTGTATAGGAGTTGACCATATCACCACCTAAGCTAGAATAAGGACTTAAGAAGTGAGGGTAAACACTTTTTAGTAATCACTAATAAGGGTTTAAATGTCAAGAAGTGAGATTGTTGACATTAGACAAATCACTTAGGATAGTTGGGCATTTATTGACTATTACCTAGATGCTCGGTTTCCATAAATAATAGGATTAAGATCATAGCGATAATAGGTTAGGTTGTGACTACCAATCGGGCCTAATGATATTAGAACCACCATATAAAACGAAAGTTAGACATTACACTAGGAAGAAGTATCATGGCGTTAGTTAAGGAGTAACTAGGTTAATACGTTTTCTCCCAGTGATTAGTAAACTCAGATCCATTTTCGTTATTAGTTTCATTACTTTAGTCTACAATCTAAAATGTGATAACCATTATAGCAAACTCAAATAATAAGACCACCTCTTAGCTCTTGGGAACGACATCAGATTTTCCAAATCCTACATTACACACGACTGGCTATATTGCCTATTAGTGATGTATAGATTATAGGTAGATGAGACGTTATAAAATTTAGACTAGATCACACGCATCACCTGCCAAGAATGTAACAAACTTGTTCTTGTTGTCATTGCTTTGTTTAACATTCTTAATTGACTTTTGTTAGACTTCTTAGATAAGCTTGTATTAGGGTATTGTATATGAACTATATTCTACATGAACTATATAATATAAGTATGTTAAGCACCTTAAACTGCATCACCTATCGAGAGCTTATGATAAATATATTTACTAATAAGTGTTTAGACTGCCGAAGAAACTCTGCTTCTTACTACTAGAGGATAGATATGGCCTAATCCCGATTGCGAGGTTAGGTCTATTAAGGTTTTGTTATGCTATGTACTCTATAAATCTCGTATCAATACAATATATCACCTACGGGGTTTACATTGTCTAACATGGTATCAGAACAAGTTTGATCCTCAGACCTAGGTGGCTACATAGAGCCGCCAAATCTATGACACGCGTTAAACCTTTACATCTCTCTTATGAAGCCTAGCCCTCACCGCTTTTCTATCCATTGTTGTTATATTACCTTTCGTTTGGAAAAGGAAAATGTTTGCATCCTATGCATGCGATCTCTTAATTATGTGTTTATCTTTTAGTTTAGTTTAACAATGATTTATCCAGTATGAAACAAAAAGGATACTTTGATTTATTCACTATGAAACAAAAGGATACTTTGGTTTATCCCGTATAGAAAAACATGATACATTGGTTTATCCCGTATGATACATTGGTTTATCAGTCAGTGACTTTTAAGTTTGAAGATTTGTCTCCGCATGTTGGTGGATTTCTTCAACAACTAATTATGTTTGGTTAAATGCATTGATTTTGTTGATGTTTGAAGATCAGTCTCCACTTGCTGTCAGATGTCTTCATCAACAAATTATGCTTTTATTACGTTAATTTTTTTTCTCTTCTCGTTTATTACTCTAGTTCGAGCTTTCGCGATTTTGTCGCTCGAACTATGGGGAGTATTAGAAGATAGATATGGCCAAAGCTCGATTGTGGGGTTAGATCCATAAGGGTTTTGCTATGTTATATACTTAATAAATATCGTATCAATAAAACATGTCACCTACAGAGTTTACATTGTCTAACACTTACATATGTGAGTATCAACACTCCTCTATCAAAGGACGAAACTGTTAGCATATTAGCCCATAAGAGGCCCATGACCCATTTAGCTTTAAGGTTTTACCATTTGTCTCTATTATATATACTCGTTGTATGAACTCCTTAGTTTATCAATTCAATAAGAATTTGTATTCTATGTTTGATTTCTACATGGTATCGAAGCACGAGTCCGTACACTTAAATTCTATCATTGGTATTCATTGGTGCTTGTAGGTTATTTGCATTCATCATCGTAGTTTTTCTTGTGGTCGTCGGTTGTTTTTGTTCCTAATGTCACTAGCTTTTTTTACTATTGATGTAAGTTATCATCTAAAGTGTACTAGTTTTAATTCTGGTGTACACACGTTACTTAGACATAAAGGATGAATTAAGTAATAAGTTCGCAATTACGATTGTAAGTAGATTATATGTTTTTATAAGAAGGTCTAATGTTTATATGTTTGATTATGTTATTTTTTACTTTGCTCCATGTAAATTAATAAAAACTTACTTCAGTTCTTACAGTTCAAACTTCATATTCTTTTTACTCTCATTATTTTTATTCGAAATAGTTATATCTTAATTATTAATCAACAAACCAATTACATCAACTCGTGCACGCGCGCAATTTGGGCAGATAGTATAACGTGTAATAGTATTTGAATATTTTAGTTTTGAAGTTAAATAGTGTGACAATTCATAAATTTATGATTTCGTAATGTTTAATATTTTTCTATAAAATTATTTTAACTTTTTAATACTTAAATAATTACAATACTCAGGCACGCATGAGCTTTACATAATTTCTCATTATTTGTTAATATCGATTGATATTTTGTAGGGAAAATGCCCAAAAAGGTCCGAGTTCAAGGGTGCTAGTCACTTTCTCCCCCAAAAAATATTTTTAAGCCAAAAGGGTTCAGGGCGACTGTACGTTGGGGCAACCTCACCACAACACGCCATGTGTCCCTTATTTAATTATTAAAGTACATTTCGGGTATGTTATGTATGTATAAATGTTTGTGTATTGGGCAACTTGTACAATAACAGCGGCCGTATTTTGGGCAACTGGTTTTTTGGTCATTTTATATTTGTACTTTTTTATAAAATAATATTATAGTACATGTTGCGACTTGTACTTTTAGGGAAACTTGTACTTTTAGGGAAACTTGCACTTTTGGGCGACTTATAGTACTTTGTATTTTTTTTAAACTAAAAGATTTAATTTTTGTATTTATACTTATTTATTTTAAAAACCTGATAGTAATATTATTCAACGACACACTAAAACATACAGAACTACACACACTAAAACACACACAACGACACACACTAAAACATACACAACGAGACACACAACCTCATGATGAACACCCACCCAACGCCTGTTCTTCTTCCACTTAATTGTTCTTCATCAGATGAACCGAAACTTTAATCCTTTTTACCAATCCATCTATAACACTAATAGTCATTGAGAATCTAATTCCATATTCAAATCAGAATGTCTGATTTGTATGATGTCAAAATAAGTGTTAGGTCAAGTGTTAAGTTGCTTCCAGAAATTAAAGGTCTTTTGTCAATGAAGTCGAATCGTTAAAAGTTATTTAGGGATACTATTTTTATGCCGTGGTTGGATATTCAGTCTCACAAAAATAATAGCCATATGATGCATTATGTTCTTCAAATTCAGGTATATGTCCCTAACCTTCGACCTGATTGTCCTCCAATTATATTCCATATTGGGGATCATTAGTTAGAGTTTGGTCGGAAAGAATTTTGTTTGATTATTGGGTTTCGATTTGCCCACTTCTCTGAAAAACATGGTGCAATGAGTACTTTTTTCAATCGATATTTTACAGAAAATAAAACAAGAAAAGGTTTCAAGAAAATAAACGGGTTTGATCTTTTAAATGTTCTTAAAGATAAGCAAACTTTGGTAAATATATTGGATAAAGATGCTGTTCGTTTGTGTTTGCTGATTGTCAGTGAATTAGTTTTTATGGGTAAAGAGAAAAGGAATTTTTTGACGAAACATATAATGTGGTTGGTGGATGATTTAGATGCTTGGAATGCTTTCCCTTAGGGTGAATACATGTGGGAGAAATTTTATAATAGGACAGTAAATGTGGTTTCTAGACATACCGAACATCATTTGGCTCAGCTGAAGAAGAACCTAAATTTCAATGCCATATACAATTTATACGGGTTTGCTTGGGCATTCAAGGTTAGACAATTCTTTACTATTAATTTTTGTTTAAAAGTAAACTAACTTAGGTTTTGTATAATAATACTTTGGGTGGTTTACTAGAAAAGCTTTTGGGAAAGGGGAAATTAGGTATCACAATCTTATACAATGCCTACTTAACCTAATAATTATGTCAAAAAAACATATTCTAACCAATTCTTAACAAAACACAATTTCTATTCCATAACCTGCTTATTTTGCTATAGATATGGATTTTGGAGACTTTCCCCAACAGTAAAAAATGGTGGTCTAAAAAGGAAAACGTGATCCCACGTAGTCTTGCTTGGTCAAATGTTACAATGTTTGAGAAATCAGATTATGAAGAACTATTTGGACCGGTAAACACAAAAGTCAAAAACTTTATTTGACATAATTCATTTGTTTTCCATCATGTTGTACGTGAATGGTATGTATATTTTTTTCTAGATGTCAAATCCAAATGTGCCCCTAATTGAAAGTCCTGAAGAGATGAGTCATGCATGGTTTAAGGATAGTACTCAGTTTATTAAAGGATTGGATGCTCAAGACGGTACATTTCTTGAAGACGACCAATGTAGAGAAAAAAGTATGGAAAAGCATAACGAAATGTGTGGTGACACTAAAGATGGTACTTTTGTTCATATGGTTGTAGGAAACATATGTCCTAAAATTAATCGAATGTCAGTTGATGATGGGGATGGTGTTTTGGATTCTCAGTCAGATGATGGGGATGCTGTTTTGGATTCACAAACAAAAGATGTTATTGAAGAAGTGTCAATTCTTCCAACCATGTCGTCAAATAGTCCACAAGCGGGAAATGCTGCAGTATATGAATTTTTTGCTGAATTTGATGCTCTTAAAAAGGAAGTTTTGTTGATAAAGCAACGCAAAGATGATGAGTTTGATGAATTGACAAAAATATTTTCAAAGTTAGAGACTTCTGAAACTTTTGTTAAGTTTAAAAAATTACTTACAAATGATTTGTGTACCCAAAATGAATCAAGCCATTGCAACCCCAAAAAGTCTGATGGTGGCGTGTCTATTGAAGAGAAGCCAAACTTTTCTTCCCATTATAATGATAGTTCAAATTATATTGGTGGTGTGTCTAGTGAGGCAAAGGTTAGCATGCTTCATCCTCTTCTGATTTTATTGTATAGCAGGTTTGTTCCTGAAATGCTTTACTTAATATGTTAAATTAATAGACCAAACATTGACTTGTTTAATTAAATAGTAGGCTTCATACTCTTCTGCTCATCCTGGAAATGATGAAAATGTGTCTCATTTAGCCGATAACATGAAAATTGATGTCCAAATGCAAAGGATCTTTATAGTAATTCTTAGCATCATTTGCACCTTCTAATCAAAGCTTTAGACACTAAAATAAAAAAATCCAAGTATTGATTCAGTTGTGGTTGTACATCCTAAAAAGGTTGGCATTAATACATCAAGTTAATGGACAAACTTAACATACAAATGACATCTATTACCAACAGAGAATTACAACTTAACAAAGAAGAATTGGACAAACCCCAATTCTTAATAAAAATGAAAAACAACAAACATACTATCTCGGATAACAAAACTAAATAGCTGTGATAAGGCTAGATACAAAACATAGAACATTCTAAGTTTTATCTAACCTTTA
Source organism: Tanacetum coccineum (assembly GCA_026074375.1). Taxonomy (NCBI): domain Eukaryota; kingdom Viridiplantae; phylum Streptophyta; class Magnoliopsida; order Asterales; family Asteraceae; genus Tanacetum; species Tanacetum coccineum. Next base: position 7,756 of record BQNB010128905.1, read on the forward strand.
ATTCCAGTCACTATAACTAAAGTAAACAGTTAGGCAACCATAAAGTTTTAACACAGCATACAAAACATGTACATTGGCACATACTTGGACTTTATTACAGTACTTTCTTGCATACTAAATAGGAAATACTAGTTAAATATCATACTTAAAGACTAAGGTTGATATTTAACAATGATGTTTGATATCATTGTTAAATGAACAACCAGTATCTTTAAGATGATCTTCACCCACATCTTCAATAGTTTGTTCTAACCCGCATTCTTAAGCTAACCTTCTTTGACCTCTTTATAATTCCTCTCATCCTTGTAAACTTGACCCTACTCTCACCCTTCTTTTTCAATAGCATTGACAGATTAGGTGTAGAAGAGACAACATCTTCCAAAATTACCTCATTTTCAAATTCATCTTTAATCTTAACCGAAAGTGGACCATCGTCACAACCCACAGGTTCTTCTATACAATCAAATCCTTTAAATGAACCACTAACATCAAAGCAACCACCACCATACACATCCTCATAACTCCAATGATCAAGAACATCAAAGTAATCATCAACACAGTCAGCATGCAAAAAATCCGCATACAAATTCTTCCCTTGAAAAGCAATACCTTTTCTTCTTTTCTTAAGGGGTGGTGTTCTTAGGAGTGGTGAAATGGATTGTTATTTTTCCCATTAAAGACTCTCATCAAATGTCATCAAAGCAAGTTTTCCATGACTTTTTAGTTTTTCATAACTTGTTACTTTAGACTGAATGACCATACGAGCCTCATCAAAAGTCAAGTTTTTAAAATAGTAAAGTGCTATGTTTTTTTGGAAAATGGCTAATATACAAGTTGATCAACCCATACAACTCAGTCGTATCATACATTTTTTTTACATCATTGTCACATTCAACTATAGTCAAACTTGTTTCTAGGCTATTCCTAGGAATAAAATAAAACAAGGCTCGAATTTCACATTCTAGTTTGTAGACAAGCATGTCTAAAATTTCAGAGTAAGTCATTCTTTTTGAGTTTGACAACTTAAGTGGTAAAACTTTTCCACACGCATACCTTAAAGGTAGTTCAACGAACATACCATCATAGTGCACTTCAAAAAGTGAATAGTTTTCAATGGAATCATCAATCCTGTATATATATATATTGAATATGTAAACTTACTTCATAATTATAATAAAGAAACATTTAAGAAAGAAAATCTAAAAAACATGAACAACAAGCTAAATTAACTAAAAATGAAACTATTTATGTACCTTTTGCTATTATCCATGGAAGAAATAGATGGTTTCTGAGAAAACTTTGAAGAGAGTGATGATTTAGATGTATCCATAGATTTGCATGTACTTGTGTGAGATTGTGAGACGTTTCTTTATCTACTTTTAATATAATTTAAACAATGTAAAGTAAGTTTAATCCTAGGGGAAATTCAAATTATATACTGTACTACGAAAGTTATAATTTGTTAATGTTATGGGCTTTGGGTTAGTTTTAGGGCTTTATAAAGGGTCCAGACTACACGGGAATCATCACAACGGTTTGGAATCAATGAATCTTACAAAGACACGTGATTTAAACGAATTAAAGAATCACAACATTTAAAAAAACCACTATATAAACAAATCCTACACAAGCCAAAATTTACATCTTTCTCATCTTGTTGAAACAAACATACACGTAAAGATGAATCAATCACCACTTGACGAACTACGTGCGGCATCTAACTCTAGAGATTTTTGGGATATGTTGAATGTGGCAATCCATAGAGATATACAAACCGACCTTTCAATAGAGAGGCATATGATGGTCGTTGTTCGAGAACTACAAACTAGTATTAATACGAGGCAGTCCGTCATAGATGATGCAAAGGCAAATTTAAAGGATAATAAGATTCCGACTGTTTTATTCTTCTTAGAATTGCAAGACAAAGATATAGCATTTGTTAGGGACCTTCTCCTCTAGATTGACGATGTACTCAAAAGGCAGGGTAAAAAAGAAGAGTTCCTTAGCAGCGTTAAAAGAATTTAGACAAGAAAAGGGAATTCAGTTATGATGATACTATTGTTTCTGATTATTATCGTTCTTATATTAACATTTATTGTTCAATGACTATACTTATTTAAATATTAATGTTCAGTGTTTATTGATTTATGATTTTGTAAGTTAATAAATAAATTTGAGAAGAATCAAGGTTTAAAGTAGAACACAATCTTGTAACAAATTCGGTACAAGGTTTAAAGTAAGCAAAAGGGTAATGAACAAAATTGGTAAACAAATGTTGTGATACCAAATTATGGTTAACATTTGTGTTAAGAAAATCGAACCATCTTCTCTCGATACACTAAGGCAACGTCTACAGGATCATCTACATCCAACGACAACCCATACGCCAACCTATATAAAAGTATACAAACCCACACACCACAATCACCAAATACGCCCCCCTGCTTAGGAACATTGTCGGCTAGCCTAAACGTAATGGTATACTTGCTTGAATCAATTCCATTCTTTTGAAAAATATTTGCACGTTCTGGCACAACGGGAAGCTGGACCTGACGAAAAATTAACATGTGAATTAAATGTGACCGAAAATAAAAAATTTCTTTTTAAGATCTCAAATACTTAGATGTTGTTTCATATACTTTAATGTTTTTTTATTAATATGATACAACTTGATTGTGTTTTATATGTATGTATCCAATAATAGTTTTAACACAAACGAATAACAATATGCATAGACAAGGATAACTTCATTAACTAATAGCCTGATGAAACACACATGCCTTTATACTTAACAAAAGATAACACCACCATAACATGACATCTACAGGATGATTCCCATGACAAAAGAAACTAAACAGACAACTACAACACCCTAACAACTAGAACACAAAAGCAAACGTTGACAGCATATGGTGCATAAAATAGAACATGAATGAATCATTGTCTACGCAACAAAGCAATGAAAGAGAGCTTCTTAAGGACCTTAAGCTGTATCTCACAGATAAGCCTCATCATGCCCCTAGATGACTCCAAGTCATCTTGCTAAAACTTCTGAAGCAACCTTACACATTCTGCAACAACAGTGGACCCAACCAAATTTTGCAACTCAAGTATTTGCTTATGCCTCTCATGGCATCGAACCATCAAGTGTTGTCAAGATACATATGTATCCCTAACCAACTAAAAGTCCTTTCGAATGTCATTATGAAACAACAAAGTCACAATGTCTGTGAGTTGGTTCGAGTTTGCATCGAATGCTATTTGAGATAGGTGAGACATTGTAGTGGAAGGAAGTTTGAGTTAATAAGATATACTATCTAACTGGAATGTGGTATGGAAAAAGGTAGGGTGATGAGCAAATATATATAGGAAGGGGATAAATAATCAAACCAACAAACTCCAAAACTTAAAAGTACAAGAGGTGAATAGTGGGATCTTGTCTTACTAGAAGTAAAGGACAGCCGAATTTAATGAGATTAGTAGTGGAGAAAGCTTTTTGGTAGGTCATTTATTTGGGTCAAACAAATTAAAGAACAAAAACCAATGCTATTATGGAAATTAAGTTACTATCCAAGCTAATTGATCTAAAGCTGGTTACAAAATTGTAATTACATGCATATAACTCTTGTACTCAGTTAGTTATTGGATTTTATGCTAGTTGTGATTGATTAACTAACATACATGATGCACATTCAAGCTTAAACATATTGAACTGATTAATTGTATAGTAAGCTGATTATTGGTAACTTTGTATAATATGTTTTCTCCTAAACACTTTATACTGTATTATTAAATTTTCTGCAACCTTAAGTAAACATATAAAAATATTTTCGTTCAAATGTTTAAAAGGTTTGCGACTTACCTATATACAATTCCTAATCCAAACATACCAATTGTGATAGTCATAGCCATATGTGTGCCTGATATCATAAAATGTCACCTTTCCAGACATAATATGAAACTGTGCAAGACACCAATGTTTGCCCGTTTCATTAATTGGAATAAATACCTACATAATGCTTTAGTTTATCAGCTGCTTCTAAAGGTAGGTGTTTATGTTAAATCGTGCATTATATGTATTTTTTTAGGGTAGATGTTTACTTGTTCAACCTCGCTCCATGTAGTGGTATACCTTTCCCCATTAGCATAAAATAAGGGCATGCCATTTTGCAATAGGAGCTGAACAAAGTAGCAACTAACCATAGCCCAATTAGAATTCTCGGGTCTGACATGCCACATATAGTCCACCCACAAGTCTATGTGCTGTTCATTTAAAGATACAAATGAATGGCTAAATAAAGCGAAACTTTACAATTAGAAATTGTATTTATAGTTGTTCAATATATACTTACCTCTTTAGTTAGCCAACATTTTCTTACAGGGTCTAAGCAAACCAACTTAAGCCAGAAATTCCTATCTACAATATAATCATCGTTCCATGGAAATTTACATTTAATCTGCCCTGATTGCCCGAAATAACGTTCAATATCATCACTCACCCAAACTATGTCCATAGACTGTACTACTCGCGAAGTATCCTACAAATACATATTAAGATTGTTAGTTAAATCACATTGTAACATCTAATATTGATTTGTATAGTCATAAAAAATGTTTGATACCTCAACCCATGGTTTAACACTTTTTAGAAACTCGGCGGTGCATGGATCATAAACTTGTTGATGGTATTTTTTTTATCTTAACCCAATTAACTTTCGTCTGTATCTTTTCTAAAGATGAACAAAGATGAATCCTCTTCGCAGGTGCTAACTTAGACAATAAATTTTTACAATGATTTGAATTCATAAACTCCTTTCGTTTATTTTTCTTCTGTTGCTCCAACTGCAACATATTCTCTTCTTCCAACCTCAACCTTTTTTACTCATCCAGCCTAATCCTATTCTCCTCGACAATTAATTTTTGATGTTCACAACGCATTTTTTCTTCACCTTCCAAACACAATCTCAATTCCTCTTCTCGAAGATAATCCTATAATGCAGAAATATAATAAGTCAAGGTAAGTGATCCTAAACAATAACTTGATATTGACATTTAACAACATTACCTGACCAATATCTTCATCGGGATCAGCCGGCTCGATCAAATCAGCAAACATGCTATTGAGTGAATCGCATAAGTCAGATGTCATACTTGAGAATTCATCAGTAAACTTCAGCTTAGCCTGTCTGTCACTTCTTTCATGTGAAAGGACCTGAAAATTGATATCTATACTCAAATAAAAAAATACAAATAAATGCAAAAGTATTATATTATATATACTCGGAATAAAACATAACCTGAATAATAGTTTCCAATTTGAAAAGACAAAAATTTAACTCCATAATCACAAGATCGTTAAGCCATTTTTTCCTGACACTATTATCAGTTGTTCCTCCAATCGATGAAACCATGAAACCTGTTTTCCCACGTTTACGTGCTTTCTCCAACTTTGAAAGATATGTTTCAAAAAGACCATGATGTTCTTTGATAGGAGGAGCCCTGGGAACGAATTCTTGAAAATATAAGTTATTATCTATCCACCATGAAGATTGGTACTCAGCTATAGTAGGTCGGAGATCTGACGTTGACCTTGATTCCTAAAGATATTATAGAGATAATTGGTGAGTTGTAATAAACAAATATGTAATAAACTACTAATAATAAAATTTTGAGAGTTTAGCATTAACCTTTGCAAAAAGGAAAGGATAATCTGATCTTGTAAATAACGACTTCTTCGACCAACCGAGTGCTCTTGGTATTACTTTTGGGTCTTTAATCCACCAACTTTCACATCTTTCAAATGTCTCTAGAATCCAAATCTAAATATAATATCAAATGTAAGTCAACATAAATTAAATTGAATCAATTTAAAATAATTTCTTACCTGAAAAGCAAACACAAAGCCAGACAACGTATATGTGGTAAAATAGTTACGATCTTTAAACAACCCGTAATAGTGCTCGTCACCATGCCTTTCTTTTAAATTCTTAATTTCATCATACAAATGACACCACAAATGCTCACCCTAAGGAAATGAATTACAGGCTTCAATATTTTCAACCAATCTAAACAAGGTATCATCCACATTGAATGCCAACAAACGTCCCATAAATATTACCTCCAGAGCTAACAAAAGGTAAAGACGTATTGCATCATCATCAGATAGCTTGCCAAAAATCTCCTCGTCCTCAATAACACCAATAATATCTAAGTTTGTAATACTAAAACCTATCTTATGGGAATACCTCTAATTCTAGAACTTTAGCTCACCAGAACTATGTAAGTCAAAACTTACAGTTCCAAAACGAAAACCGGTGATAAGAGAAAACTCTCGACGACCAAAAGTGTAGTTTTATGACCTTGCCATAATAATAAATCAAGGGCATATCATGATGCTGATCATCAACTTTATGCTGTCTTCGTAGCATATAATCTATTAGTAGTGGTTCATGGTCAAACAACATTAAATCCAACCAAGGTCCAAAACATGTACTCCGAAACAAAATACGACGCTTCACATCTAACTTTTGCTTAATAAACCAGAAATAATTCAATTTACTCTTAATGATGACTTTACATACATAATCCTGGAACAATATAAACAACAATCAGGTTCAATAACAGAGGTTCTGAACATAGTAAAACAAAATACTCATAATTTAAGTTTATAACTAAAAAACAAGAGTGAACAGACTACACTTAAACTGGTGTCCAAATACAATTAAAAAATTACTAACTTATTCTTTTGAACATCATATCCGCTCATTAACCATTCATCAAACAAACCATTATAACTTGGGTTGAAAATACAACTTAAATTACTAACAATAAGAAACAAGTGAAAACACAAACAAGATTTTGTAAACTATAAATATAATCAATATATTTGAAACTTACCGGCAAGCACCACATCTGCTCCAACAAATGACTGATATGTGTTTGATTAGTTTCAGATAATGTGATTACAAGGAAATGCAAATGTCGTTTTGAAGAAAATAGGGATTTTAATCAAAACGAGGGAAAACAGGGGGCGGGTAGATGGAGAGGTTTCTGTGTGGGAGAGAAGGTGGGAAATGAAGTGGGAGAGTATATTGTAGGTATTAGTATAATTTTTTGGTATAAGTAATATTTTTATTTAAATGTAAAAATATATAAGTAATAGTTGCCATAGTTTTGTTGCCCTTAAGTACATGTCGCCCTATGACGGATGTACTTTTTGTCAGTCCTTTTACAAATGTAAAATGACCAAAAAACCAGTCGCCCTAGTACATGTCGCCCTAATAGTACCAGTTGCCCAAAATATTTATACATTACAAATACGGACACATGGCGTGTTGTGGTGAGGTTGCCCCAACGCACAGTCGCCCTGGACCCTTTTGGCTTAAAAATATTTTTTGGGGGAGAAGGTGACTAGCGCCCTTGCACTCGGACCTTTTAGGAAATTTCCCCAAAAAAATTGCGTGCTTTACTTAGTTTTTAGGGTAAATTACACAGTTCGTCCTTGTACTTAGGCCTGAATACGGATTCAGTCTATAAATAAAGGGGGTCGATGTCGATAATCACTAAAGTCAATTTTTGTTACCCGTTTGGTCCCGCGAGCCCGTTATACGTAACTGGCGTTATTTTGACTTTTCAACCATGAGCATTTATGTGATTTCAAATTTATCATTATTTCACCATTGGTCTCTATCTTAAAATTTTAAACAGTAACCTTTAGTGGGACATTTTTTTGTCTTTTTTCACTTACGCCATTGGTTTTTGAAGTAGTTTTTTTTGTCTTTTTCCATTTACATAATTGGTCCCTGAAGCAGTTTTTTTGTCTTTTTCCTATTTAATAACATTGTGATCATTTCATTTTCGTACCTTTACTTTACTGCATCACACATCTGTTATTTTATATCAAGTTTAGATTAAGAAAAATTAATCAAATATATAGGCAAACAGGTGTTCATTAGTTATTAAACACGTAAGCATATGCTACATCCAAATGGTTTACTCCTCCTTATTCCTTTTTCTTACACAATCGTATCTTTCTCCTCTGAATTAGGGGTGTTTATTGTTCGGGTAACGCCCGAATAAACCGAAAACTAAAACCAAAACGTCGAGTTAAACCTGTATAACATATACTTATTGAATTAACAATATTGTGAACTCACAAATAAACTTATTAAAAACACAATCTTATTACATAATTACATACACTTTATAACAAAATTTATACGAACCTTACATAAACTTTAGAACAAAATTCATATAAATTTAATAACAACCTTTTAAATGAACTTTACACCAACAGTGACGGCAACGACTTTGTCCGCCTAGATAGCGGCGGCTGCAACTTTTTCCAGCGAGACAACTATAATTCATAGTACATTTTGCTGAAGAGAACTTAGTAAATTTTTACTCACCCCATCTAACAAAATACTTGAAGGTTTCATGTCCCTATAGATGACATTATTTTTTGTAGAGTGCAAGAAAGCTATGGCTTGAGTTGCACCCATGGCTACTTTAATCCTCGTACACCATGAAAGTGGTTCTGCACCTTCTGCAAAATCAAATTCAGAAAAAGACTGAAGTTGTGTACGAGTTTAAAAGATACATATTTTTTTCGCTTTTGTGGTGTAGATTTAGATACTTACCTCGGAAGAGATGCTTTTCCAAGCTTTCTTTTTGAATATATTCGTAAACAAGAAAATAATCCAATTTTCCCAGCAATATCCAAAGAGTTTAACAAGAATAGACACTAGCTCTGTATTTGCACAAACACATATATCTATTTTAATTGGCTTGTCTTTTACACGCAATCAATTAATATACGTGTATCTATTACAAAACTTAAAAAATAACTAAAAACTTTGTGGTTCGTCTCGGTGGTTCCTCTCGGCGGTCGTGGTTATGTGGTAGTGAGGATTTTAGTGGAGGGGTGAAGTTAGGTGGTGATGACCTTTGGTGGTGGAGAGTTTCTATGGTGGTGGGGTTTGTTGGTGGTGTTTCTTTGATGGTGGTGGGATGATGGTAGATGAGATGCATGGAAGAGATAAGAGATGGAGATAACGATGTTGGTAAATGAGATGGTGTGTTATGTTAAAGAAAAAGACAAAAAAGGTAACAATAAAAGTGAGTGAAGGACCAACGGTGTAACTAATATTTTAAAGGAAATTACCATTATACCCATCACAACGGAAAGACATCACGACCGTTCATCCATTGAGACCAAATGCGTACCAAAATGACCACTTCAGTGACCATTTCCACCGATTTTTAACGGAGGACCAAACGGGTAAACGAGGCAGAGTACAGGGACCAACGGTGTAATTTACCCTAGTTTTTATTTAAAACTAGAGTAAACTGCAAAAATCATCCTTGTGGTTTGTAGTTTGTGGCACTAATCATCCCTAGCCGATATTATTGACACTAATAATCCTTGAGTGGCCAAATATCCGGCAAAAATCATCCTTATTGGGGATGATTTTTGCAAAAAGTTTAACAATTTTTTTTTGCAAAAATCATCCCTCTAGGGATGATTTTTTCCAAATATTTCACCACTCAAGGATGATTAGTGCCAATAGTATCGGCTAGAGATGATTAGTGTCACAAACTACAAATCACATGGTTGATTTTTTACAATTTACTCTTAAAACTATTGTAAATGGACCATTTCATTGTGTTGGGCCATGTCTTTAAAAAAATGTAAAATATATAAAGTGGCTTAGCCTTCTTCTTCCTCGAAACACTATAACACACACTCACACAAACACACCAAAAAGCGCACACACACTCAAACCCATTTTAACTACACACTTAAATACTTAAAACTATTTAAAATACATTAAAAAACTCTTCCCCAACTAGCGTACGCCAATATAGTTACGCCGAGCCATTTGGCGCTGGGTTTCGGTATGGTGGCGCAGAAGTGGCGGCACTATATGTCATACCACATCGAAATGGCGTTGGTCCAATGTGACCATACCCCATGCTCTAAGCAATTTGTACTTATATTCTTTGATATGTAACCACCAAAAGATACATCTAGTTAAACGGAGAAAGAATATTGTTTGGTTACTTATGTTATGTTTGACAAAGATAGCGGTAGAAAGAAGGAGTAGTAGCGGGTAATAGTAAGAAGTTGTAGCAAACAGTAACTGTTTGTTTTGATAAAGCGTTTGGTAACATAACTGTATAGTCATAATTAGTAAGTGAAAACGCTAGGTTCTCGTAAATGCAATTAGAAGTAGCGTTTTGATTTGAAACATTTAGAAAAAATAGGAAAGCTAGTTGCTTGTAGTCAAACAAGCATTTTGTGAAAAACACTAACATCTAGTTAATGGTTGCTTCAAAACGCTTATAGACACTTGCTACGAAACATACCCTTAGAGAAGTGGGGTTTCTTTGCTCTGGTGTACGCAGCCTATTGGATATCTCGTAGTTGTTCTAAAACTTTTTCTTGATCATCTCAATATTTTCACCAAACGAAGTTTGAACCTTACGCTTGTTTAAAACTTTTGGGACAACTTACGGGTAGACCTGTTGAATAATAAAAACCCCTGTGAGAGGTATTGTATTATTGATATGAATTTATAGTGCAATATATAACAAACTAGAAACCCTAAAGGACCCAACCCATATTCAGGCTTGGGCCGTTATATCCTCTAATACTCTCCCGCAATCTAAGAGGTGAAATTGTAAAAGCTCGGATAGGATAAGAAAGTTAAATAAACATTAAACAATAAAAGTTTTGTTGATGAAGACTTTTGACAGCAAATGGATACAAATCTTCATCTGCAGCGGCAAAAGCAAAACAAAGCGATAACAACAAAAGCAGTAAAGCAAATAATTAATTTTAATGACGATATCCGACAGCAAGCGGAGTTTAATCTTCATCATGCAACAACAGCAAAGAGAAAAGAAACAAAAATAAAGCAAAACATATTTTTTTTTCATGAAAAGGGATAAAAATGGCGGCTAAGGTTTGACGGGGTGGCATAAAAGAGGCGACTCAACTTAGCCACCTAAGTCTGAGAATCTGACTCGCTCTGATACCTTGTTGAATAATGAAAACCCTCATGAGAGGTATTGTATTATTGATATGCATTTATAGTGCAATATAGAACATACTAGAAACCCTAATGGATCCAACCCACATTCAAGTTTAGGTTGTTATATCCTCTAATAAGACCACGTTAAAGTTGTCAAAAGTATACATTTCCAAAAGAGAGAATTGCAAAAATAGTCCTTGTGGTTTGGCAAAATTGCACGTTTGATCCGCCGAGTTTCGAAATTGCAAAAATCGTCCTTATGGCAAACCGTGGGTTCCACTTTTAGTCCTTTGTCGAACTAAAATAACTAAAATACCCTCGTCTTCATCCTCTTTAATTATTCTTTGCATTTTTCTTTTTTATACAAGTAAAATTAAACATGAAACCCATATTTAAAAACACAATAATTAAAAAC
>BQNB010128907.1:0-19205 GCA_026074375.1 Tanacetum coccineum
ATGTCTAAGTATCATTTTATTAATGGTTCTAATATCAACATACGCGAATCGGCATTTGAGGTCTGCCCTATACTTCCTGCCATCCTGAATCCCCTGCAAGTCATAAAGGTAGGGCACCTAAATTGTAGTGATTAAACCCTTAACTATCCTATAGACCTGTCTATAACCTACATAGCTTATTAACCCTCTCTGAAAGAGTTCCTGTGCTTTTTAAGTGTTTAATATCATAGAGGTGGTAAATTGATTAATTCCTACACTAGGGATAGATTCCAACCTACCCTAGTACCCTATTAACCCCATGTTTAACAAGTCCGCCTAATAACAGAAGTAACAGGATCTAAACCACCCTCAATACTACCAAAACTCAGAGATCCATGGAAGACTATAAGGATATATAATAAAGTGATAATTAAACAGGAAACATTCAACATAACAACAGTAAATTCATAACTAGGCCAGCACTAGAAGTGCTTAGCCGCTCATGGTAACAATACAGCAAGAGTAAATGAAAAGAAACATGGATTTAATCATCATTAGTCTTACAGTATGCGTTTTTGAACGATTAAATACAAAATTAAGTGAAGTGACTTCTCCCTTAGACTTCTGGTGGAATTCTTTGACCTATGAAAGCTTGGTTCGCCCCTTGATATTGTGGTGGAAGGGTTGATGTCGAATGTGCCGAATGAGGACTCTATTTATAAGTTTCGATTCTGTTACAGCGTATCTGTAAAGTATGTGTTACGTCGTAACCATGCTGATGTGGACTTCTATTATTAAGGCTTAAAATGTGTTACGTCATAACTAAAGCGTCCATGTTACGCCGTAACTATGACTAGGATAAGTCATCCTTCTTCAACATGGTATGTTAAGGCGTAATGGTAACGTCATGGTTACGCCTTAACTATGGTGCTGATTCATTCCTTTTTTAATCTTGGTTACGGCGTAACTCTTGTGTGGTGGTTACGCCGTAACTAGCCTTGAGCATCTTCATTTGCTTGTGTTCCACGTCCAAATCCCGTGTCTCTTGCTCCAATGCTTGTATTTTTCCTGTAAACGAAATATAAAGTGATTAAGTAGCATTTCCAGGCATTTATACAATAATTACAAATATTTTGATAGGGATTTTGATACTAAAAAATATTAACTATTTGATGTTATCACATAGGAAAATTAAACAAAAGAACCTTAAGGGCATAAGCACGTAATCAAAGTAACATATTTTGTTTTGTGTCATCCGTAGAACCCAATAACGTTAACAAGGCTATTAAAGACGAAAGTTAGATAATAGCTATGCAAGCAGAACTAAACCACATCGTTGCAAATGATGTTTGCAACATTGTTCCACCTCCTAAAAACCAAACCGTCATTGGTACTAAATGGATTCTCCAAAAGGAATCAGATGAAAACGGTGTCGTATCTAGAAACAAAGCTAGGCTTGTCGCACAAGGATACAACCAACAAGAATGCACAGATTTAGACGAGACATATGCTCTCGTAGCAAGATTAGAATCTATAAGAATACTTCTTGCGTATGCTTGTGCAAATGATTTCAAACTTTTTCAAATGGATGTCAAAAGTGCCTTTTTAAACGGTTTTATAAATGAAGAAGTTTACGTGTCTCAACCTCCTAGGTTGATTGACTTCGAGAAACGTAATCATGTATAGAAACTCCAAAAGGCTCTTATTGGTCTTAAACAAACACCCAAATATTTGTATGATAGATTAAGGCCTTTCTACTTGAACACAAATATACCATGGGATTGGTGGATAACACAATCTTCTTGTTCTTATATCCCTTTCAGCATTGCTATAACCCTGAGCATGTCTGCCTTGAATGTTCTAAACAACTACTCATCCGTCTTGAATTTGTGCTTGAGTTTGAGGATTGGATGATTTTTTGAGTTGGTTATTGGTTAGAGGGTATCTTGAAGATATAGCAGTGGTGAGAAACACCATAGCTTTGTTCAAACTTCCTATTGGATCATCCGTGGGTAAAAAAGTTAGTACAACAAATCCTGAATCTGGTAATGTAGGCCTATATAGTGTTTGTTGATAAACAACAGGTGGTTGTTGGTAAATAGCAGGTGGTTCATATGATGGTTATAGAGTGTATGGCTGTTGAGTAGCAACTGGCATTGGTGGATTGTACTAAGATTTATAACTTGAGTAAGATGGTGGTGGATTATAGGTATTTGCTGTTAGTGCAAGTGTATATGGAAATCTAGCTTTCATTGCATGAACTTCATTTTCATCTGGTTCATTCTGCTTGAGATATGCATACACTTGATCAAAGCTGAATTTATGAAGTTCTTTTGCTTGTTTAACACCAGTCACAAACCTACTCTATTCCGGCTGGAGATTATTAACAAACTTGATATTTACTTGGAGTGGTGTCATGTACCCAATGATATTGATACCATTCATCAACTTAGCAAATCATATGTAATATGAATGAATCGTCTCTCCTTTCTCTGAGGTAAATTTGTCAAGTTCATCTGCCAATTTTGACTCTTTTTCTTGCTTGGTTAGCTTAGTTCCTTCCATTAATTGTTTCACCATGTACCGGATTTCATTAGCAATCTTCTTGTGATTCAACAAAGAGTAGATTTTATTTGGTAGTCTGTGAAGAATGATGTTTGCAGCTTTTATATCACATTCCTTTATGATTTTTTCTTCAGGAGTTAAGTCCGTGAAAGTCTGCATCTGTGTTATAGCTGGTATTCCCATTGCTTCTTTATTAGAAAGTCAACCACTTTGTATTGAAATGGACCATTAAGAATGGAATCAAGCCACATCTCTCCATGTTTTTTCCCTTCTACATATAACAACATAAGACTTTGCTAAGTATCGTATCCACTTTTCTCTAGCATAGGTGGTCGGTTTTCAGCTCCAACATCAAGAACGTTTTCAGCAAGTGTAGACATGACGAATTGATGTATTATGAAATGATATGAGTAATGATTCTTTCGATGATTAGGAAGTGTTGTGTTATGTTTTTGTTTTAAGTGATTATTTGATTATGTGTTTTACTTGTCTTGTTTAAAGTCCTCAAAGTCTGTGCTTTCGAAGTCTCAAATCTCAATCTCAAAGAAAAAAACTTAAACCTCAAGTTATATGTTAAATTGCAAGATTTGATATAAATTTAAGTCGCAACTTGTTGGACACTTTGACTTAAGCCGCAAGATCTTGAACACGAATTTAAATCGCAAGATATTTGGACAAAACTTTAAATCACAAGATTTTAAAACAACCCTTAAATCACAAGTTTATTTCGCAAGAACTTTTTAAATCGCAAAGTGTATTTCGCAAAATCTTAAACCACAAAATTCTTTCCTCAATATAAACTGCAATCATAAATCGCAAGTTTAAATCGTAAGAATATATTTCACAAGTTCGTATTTCGCAAAATATATTAAGTTACAACCTTGCTAAATAGAACGATTGTTTTGATTTATTGTGTAACCTGTTTAAATCACAAGAATGCGTAAACCACAAGTCCAAATCTTTAAGTCTCTACACTTTAAGACTTAAATCACAACTCTTCTTAAATCTCAAGTTGTAAACCACAACTTAGTTATTTCACAAAGTTTTATAAACCTATTCCACATGATTTGCAAAAAATGTAAAACACACAAGAACACTTTTAAATGGATTTTTCTTAAACCTTTTTGCAAGAAACACATTTTATATATCAAAACCTAACATAAAAATCATAACTTCATGGTTTTAAATCACAAAGTAACAAATTTTATGTATTTCGAATGTAAATCGCAAACTAATGAAACGTGACAAAATGGTTTTAACAAACACGAAAACATCGATAATTCATCCCATGTAATACCAATTGTAGAGATTATAATTGCCATATTGATGTGTTGTCGTGTAGGGTTTATTTTAGATAGTTCAAGTTTTAAATTTATATTTTGCCGACTTTACTTAAAACAACACTTTAATGGGCAGTGTACCCGATCAGATGGAGTTTCATGGTAAGTAGGGTGTAGATCACTAAGAGCGAGAACTAATATTTTAGTTTATCAATATTTTAGTTAACTAACTATGTTAATTTAAACTATGTTAAACCTATGCTAAACCTATGTTAATCATAATTTTAATAGATAAAGGGAGGTTTTTAGTCTGAGAGACTGGCATGGGTTTTGTGGTAACTTAGACCAATTAAAGACACAATAACACACTCAAGCAGACAGACAAAAGATAAAAGAGCTGTCTAGCCAAATATAAGAAAACTATATTAACCATGATTAATCCAATTAAAATGTTAGTTTGTTTATTTAGTGCAATGAGTGCTTATCTCGAGGCGGCATATCATTCTAAGATTTAGGTAGTACTTCTTCCTAAAACCTATACAAGATAGAATTCTGTTACAATTAAACGCATCCGCATAAAGCATCCTATTTGCTGATTATAATCTATCTTAGGAGATTAATAATGGTGTTCTTATTAAAACCCTAGCCCATCGGGGACTTTACCCACTTACCGCTTAATGTCAATTTATATTCTAGTAGTCCACTGGCCAAGTCTTTACCAATCGAGTAAGAACGTGCTCGTTGATCCCAGGTTCACCTGCTGGTCTAACTAATCTCACTAATCTAAAGGCAAAGATAGGTCATTGTTTTTTATCCTATTGATCTAGATATATAAATCACTATTTGGAGAGCCATCCTGACATCTAGCTAACTTGGTCGGTATCACTAGATCCAGTTGAATGATAGGTCGCATATAAAAGCACGTAAACAAGTATAAATTGATAAACATAAACAAGCAATCAACGATAAATTAAGCAGTCAATATAAACAAACCAAACATTTAAATCTTCGTAACCATGGCTAATACCCAAGGGTATTAGCCCTTAATCATTGTGATCAATACAAGAGTAATAATTCAACCAAGGTAACCTAACCGAGTTAAACGAATGATACCAAAAATTGAACGATTGCTAGAGTATAGGAGATTACAAGGTGTTTCTTATGGAATTAATAGCTTTGCTTGACCTCTTCTGCTCTTCTTGTCTTCTAAAAATTGACTTTTGTGGTTATGGTATCAAAAATATGTTCAACCACACTGAAAACCCATTTTTAGGTTTTCTAATTATACTGTCTGGAATTTGGTCGATACGGCGTATCGAGAGAGTTGGATACGGCGTATCGGGGGTTTCTTGGAGTAGGGACCACGTTTAATATCTTCCAGAATATTTTATTTATTTATCTTGAATTCAGCGTATAGATATCTCTTGGATACGGCGTATTGAACTATATTATTTATGGTTTCTTGTGAAGTGCAAGCACGGATACGCCATATCTTCCTTGATGGATACGGCGTATAAAATGTCAGAGTTAGTTTCTTCATATTTCTTTGTTTAAGCTCTAAAATGCGTGCCTTTTAGCTAATCTTCACCAAGTACTCTATAATTACTGCAATTCTTAAATATACGCGATTAAGTAACAATTCTTGCAATAATTATACAAAATGGGTAATTTACATGGGAAAAAATGATGCTATAAAAGTGACGTTATTTGATGTCATCAAATATCCTCCCCACTTGAATCCTACTTGTCCTCAAGTAGCCTTTAAAAGTTTATAAAAATGTATCCCTAAGGATTTTTCCGTTTAAGCATTTATTTATTTAATTACTAGTACACAACCAAACACCTCACGAAATAGGAAGATGAAAACACTCAAGTCACTCAACTAATCTTTGTGGTAACATGTAACTAATTCGCTCAATTGCTCGGTCGTGACGAGTATTCTATCATAAGCTTGGCAAGGATACACATCTCCACCACTAGAGCTAAGGAGTAACAAGTTTATAAAGGTAAATTGGGTTTTATTTTTAAAGGCTTAAAGGGTTTTGATCACATTTTATAATCCCTACCGATACCAATATTCTAGAAAAGGCGACCTAGATCATACATACACACCCATAACGATGGGATAGACACATATATCTGAATTCAAACCTTAACTCAAATAAGCTAAAGAGTAGGACTAGTAGAGTGATATAGGTTATGGATCTTCTAACTTTCACCAAAAGTAATAAACCAACAAGGGGGCTAAATCACACATACATGGCTGACTTGCGCGAACTCACCCCTTATTTATGTGTGTAAATAAACGTAAACATATATAAACACACAACAAGGGACGAAAACACGCGAGAGCAATGAAAACCGGAAGCAGTATAGAGTGTTCCCGGGTCGTTATGTCCCAACGAGGCTGGAGATGGAAAATCGCAAGACGATTGATGATTAATGTTTGAATATGACAAGGATGTGATTGGGAACTAAACTTAATGAGCAAATGCACATAAAAATAAGCAAAGAGAAGAAGCTAGGACAAGAATAAAAGCTAGGAATGGCAAAAACACTTAAAACTTTTACACTAAGGCACAAATAAGCTCAAATAAACTTAAGACAAATTAAATAAGCTAAACTAACTCTAAATAAGCAAATACAAAAAGCAATTAAGCTAAATTAAACAAGATAAACACAACAGTACTAACAACAGTACTAACAGTATTAACTACCAGTACTAACTTGGAGTTAGTACTGCTAGCTTTAAGTTAGTACTGTTAGCTTAAGGTTAGTACTGCTAGGCTAACAAAACACAAAGAAACAATAAATAAGCAAACAAGCTAAAACAGAAGTTCACCTAACCTTAAAAAGCACTTAGTAATAAGAATAAGCAACTAGAATGAACTAAAATCACTCAAAGCATAAAAAAATTAAAGCATACAGATAAGCTAGAATGGCCATCTATATCCTCCAACCAACTAAAAACCCTACACTAATATCTAAGCACCCTCTCGCACCGTACTCTTGAAAAAGGAGAAATAAGGGCTTAAATAAGCTTACACCTTAAGACAGTAAAGGAAAAATGGTTTAATTAACCTAAAAAAAACTAAAGAATTCTTAATAAGCAGAAAATAATAAGCTGATAAGCTAAAATGAACCACCCAGTCAATAGTACTAACTGTTTTTAATAACAGTACTATCTTGGAGTTGTAATGGTAGCATTTAAGAAAATATGCTAGTTCAAAAAGCCACCTTAACATTTCCAAGAAATCATTTATTTAAACTTATTAAACACAGAATTATCAAATAAACAAATTAAAGCACTTACGAGCTAGAATTTTAAATCAAGATATGTAATAAATAAGCTCAATATGACTTCTGCATTAAATAAGGTAAATGTAGAGAAAGCGAGAGAGTCTTACAAAACCCTTGGCTTCAAAACAGGGTCAAATAATGAATTCAAGCTCTAGCTTGATAAAACAAGCTAGTGAGAGTCAATAAGCCCTCCAGAACTGGCTTATCATCCATTGATAACGCTGTGGTTATTAATTTTTTTTTTTGACGATGATTTTGTGATTTTCTTTAACTTACTGAACTTTTTATCTTTAATTAATGAAAAAAGCTTATATGTAAGCATCGTGTGGTGAGATCATTTTTGAACACAAAAACAGTATGATTATGAAACTTAAACTGGTATTGTAAATTAACTAAAAAACTTCGAACTTGCATTAATCTTGAAAGTGTTACAAAGCTGAAATAAAAGCTGTAAATGACTTTGAAATTTTAAACTAAGATTAAAAAAACAATTAGTTACTAAAAAAACTAAAAACTAGCTGCCTCAATGCTTACACAAAAGCTCTATTTATAGCCGAAGTCTTGGACTTGCAGCTTGTGCTTCTTTTAGAGATAAAAACAAATGGCTTGTTATAGTGAGGGGGGGCTACAACAATCCCACCCTTTTATTTCATTTGTTGCTTCTTTGGAGGCAATCTCAGCCATCGAAATGCTTTGGGAATGGAGAGGGATTGCCAACATGGCATTTATACAACTGGGGGGGGCGAGGGGGGGTGGGTTTAGTAGGGTGGATGAAATGATTTTGGTAGGGTGTTGAGTGGTTTTGCAGGGGAGAAGTATGGGCGTAATACCATGTTGTAACTGGGTATGTTAAGGGCGGGAAAGAAGGACTTTTTGGGGGGGACCACGGATGTAGCAGTTTTGTCCCCTTAAGTTATATAATCTTGTAATGCATCTATTTCCCGGTTGATAGTTTTGACCTTGTATTTTTATTTTTTGTTATACAACTTTAGGCTTGGCAGTTTTAGCCCCTCAAGTTGTATTTTCTTCATGCGGATGATTTTAGATTTCGACTTGACTTGGTCCTTTCCTTCCCGTGCTTGGATTTGTTTGTTTTTGGTTTTCTTTTTGGTCCTTTTCTTGAATATCCGTTTCCTGCACAATACAAATGCAAACATCAAATACAATGTATTTTTTTTTTTTTTTTTTTTTTTTGGTGTTTTTGGTCATTTAAGTCTGTTTTTGATGGAAAAGGGTATGTGTAATTAAGCACATACCAAAATCCCACATACTAAACTATTGCGTGTCCTCACGAATGGTATGAAGTAAACACTCAACGAAATACTCAGATCTCGAATCCCCTTGACTATTTACCGAAAAGTAGCTAAGTGTTCGTCAAGGGGAACTAAAGAATCAATAGCTTCGACATGTCCCGGTTTTCACCATTTTTTCTTTTGTACACTAACTATCCTAATATTTTTGGATTTTCCTTTTATTTTTTTTTCTTAACTGCTTGATCGACTTCTTTATTGTTAAACTCTGGGCATCATAGAATGAGAAGAGTCATAGAATAAATCATACGGATAGGACAGTCTGACGGATGAAATTCATCGTTCCTCGATTTTTCACTAGAATCCAGACAAAAGTAATTAATATAAGATCATTTTGTCAATTTAAATCTAAATGTTAAGCACTCTCCATAGAATAATCTACGGAAGTCCTGACGGATAAATTCATCGTCCCCGATTTTTCACTAGATCCAAACCAAGCAATTAAACAAGATCATTTGTCAATATAAGTCTAAATGTTAAGCACTCATACTTATGACTTGTGAACTTTTAACTCTCAACATGGATATATGATTTAAATGTGTGTACTCATATCAACTCAAACGTAGATCAACTTATTTCCATAGTCGTAATTCAAGATGAATCATGACTCAAAGCAACAACTTATTAGGCCCTTGTAACTTGATTTTAAAGAACGAAAATTTAACTGTAGAACTTTTTGCAACATCTTCATCATCATAATCATAAGTTCTTAAAGCTAGGAATGCGTTGCTTAGTTTGAACACCTACCTAGGCCTCGCTCCCTAGTAGGATATCACAACCAACGACCGGTGTTCTTAGTTTGAAAACCCACCCCGTTGCTAGCGTAGTGGGAAATCACATCAACACCTTCTTCCTAATATGGCTAAGGATAGGTGTCTTAGTTTGAACCCTCACCTAGACCTCGCTTCCTGGTGAGATATCACAACACATCAAATCCCTAGAAGTAAAGATGTCTTAGTTTGAACCCCCACCTCGTGGTTAGCGGAGCGGGATATCACGACACATCTTTTACTTGCTCCATATAATCAAATGCATGCTTCATTGGCGTAATTTCAATATTCATGCATTTTTGCATTCATATTTCATTCATGCTTCTTTGGCATTTTAACTTTCAAATTACTAAGAACAGAAAAACCTCGCTTTTAAAGAATCAAGTTACAAATTTGAAGCTTTTTCTAAAAACATCGATTGACTTAGTTGAATTGAAATGAGCACGTATGATTAGGTGGATTAAAAGCTAATGGGAGAAAAAGCCACAAGTTACTCATATAAGCTTTAGAAGAATCTTGCTCAGCACATAAACTTATATTTAACTCTATCACTTCTTGTTCTTCACCTTATTAAAACTTATTTTATTTTTGAAAATTTTTAAATTTTTTCATTTTTTTTTGAAATTTTGGTGGTAAAAACGGGATTACGTGACAACAACGGCTGCAGGCAAAAATCAAATCGAAGATCCCCCCATACTAGAACTAAACATCGTCCTCGATGTTTTAAAGGGGTTCCTACGTAAATCTAAGGCCGTTTATTAAGTGTGCCAGAAGATAAAACGTTAGTCGATTAGATTTGGATATTGGATTCCCAAAAATGAAGCTGAGGATGTGAAACTCTTGTGGATGAAGGGCAAAACTGAGAGCACGAGAGTCTTCACAATCCGGGCAATCCTGGACAAATAACAACACAAAACACAAAACACGGGTAATGGAAGAGGCGAGCCTCCACACAACAAGAAACAAAACACTTATTCATTACTACATACTACTACTACGATAAGCATGGGGTGCCTCCCACGAAGCGCTTGTTTAAGGTCGCTATGCTTGACCCGTCCCCGAATTTATTGGTCCATGGGGAACGTCTGGAGATCCGAGACTACCAATTGTGGTACGTCCCCTCCAAAGTAGTGCTTCAAACGATGACCATTCACTTTGAAATTTGGCCCGGAGTTTTGGGATAACTCGACAGTGCCATATGGAAAAACTTGGGTTACAGTGAATGGTCCACTCCAGCGGGTCTTAAGCTTGCCTGAGAAAATCTTTAATCTAGAGTTAAAGAGGAGGACTCGATCACCGACGTTGAAAACGCGATTTTTGATCTTGGAGTCATGGATTCTCTTTGTTTTCTCTTTATAGATCAAAGAGTTTTCATAGGCATGATCACGAAGTTCATTAAGTTCATTGAGTTGAACTTTTCTGTGATCACCCGCGGTTTTGATATCAAAGTTTGTATGCTTAAGGGCCCAGTAAGCTTTGTGCTCCAACTCAATCGGTAGATGACATGCCTTTCCATATACAAGCTTGTACGGAGTGCACCCGATGGGTGTTTTGTAAGCTGTACGGAAGGCCCAGAGAGCGTCATCCAGTTTGTCCGACCAAGAGGCACGGTTTTCGCCCACGGTCCTTTCAAGAATTCTTTTCAAACCACGATTGGATACCTCAACTTGTCCACTTGTTTGTGGATGATACGCGGTGGAGAGACGATGAGTGACTCCGTATTTAAGCATGACCTTTGCAAATTGGAGGTCATTTCAAAAGTGTGTTCCCGCGACACTTATTGATAGCTCGGGTGCCACCAAATCGAGAAAAGAGAATTTTTTAAAATTTTGTAAACAACTCGGGCATCATTGTGGGAGCGCTTTTTGCTTTAACCCATTTTGACATGAGTCAACACCACGTGTATGTACTTGTTCCTCTGAAGACGGGAACGCCCCCATAAAATCATTGCCCCAGATGTAAAGATTTCGCAAACTTAGATGGAGGTTTTTGTGGCATCTCATCACGTTGCGTAAATTTTCCTTGACGTTGACAATGTCCAAAATTGGTGACAAAGTCGTGGGCATACCTTTAGAGGGTGGGCCAATAGAATCCTGAGTCAAAGATCTTTCTTGCTGTGTAATTGGCACCATATGTCCCCCAATGGGTCCACGATGCAAGCTTTGAGAATGTCGAAGCTTCTTGCCCGAAACACAACTTCTGATCACACGGTCATCACAGTTTTTAAACAGAAATGGGTCATCCTAGAGGTAGTTGTTTTATGTTTTAACAATCTTTGAAGAATTTATTCTTCTGTTGGGACGACATTCCCTTGATAACGAATTTCCCCGCATGGTAGTTTGCAAAATCTGCAAACCATGGGGTACTATCATCTTTAAGAGCAATAGATCCAAGGGTTTCGAGAGAAATGCTCATTATTCCTTGTTCTCGAACTTATCTTGGTGAGATTTTCCAGTCTAGAAAGATGATCTGCAGCCAAGATTTTTTCTGCTCCTTTTTTTGTCTCGAACATCAAGTCAATTCTTGGAGCAATAGGACCACCGCATGAGACTAGCCTAAGCATCCTTTTTTGGCAAAGATATACTTGGATGCATAATGGACAGTATACACTATGCTTTTGACATAACAAGATATGACCGGAATTTCTCAAAGGCATACACTACGGCAAGTAATTCTTTTTCGGTCGTAGTGTAATGAGTTTGAGCCTCGTTTCAAAGAGTCTAGCAGCAGTAGTGTATAGTTTGAAAAAACTTGTTTTTTCTGTTGCCCAGACTGCCCCAATTGCAAAGTCGCTTGCATTACATATTAGTTCAAATGGCAAGTCCTAGTCGGGAGCAATCAAGATCGGAGCCTTAGTCAATTTTCTTTTGAGTGTATTAAAGGATTCGATACACTCTTCAGAGAAGAAAAATGGGGTCTCCCCCCCTCTTTTTTTTTCAAGCAATAAGTCATAGGACGGGCAATTTTTAGAAGTCCTGAATGAATCCGCGGTAAAACAGCGAGCCCAAGGAAGACGACGGACACCTTTGACATAAGTCGGATGAGGAGTTTTAGCTAATTACTTCACCTTAGGCTCTTTCCAACTCAAGTCCCGACTAGAAATTTAGTGTCCTAGACAATGCCTTCCTTCACCAATAAAATGGCTCTTCTCCGAGTTGTAAAGACAAATTGGTGTCTACCACTAATACCGCTTCAACATCTTTTCCAAATGGGATAGGCACGTAGAGAAAGAGTCCCCAAAGACCGAAAAGTCATCCATAAATACTTCCATCGTTTTTTCAATCATATCGTGGAAGATTGCCATCATACATCGTTGGAACGTGCCAGGAGCATTGCATAGCCCAAAAGGCATGCGACGATAGGCGAAAGTTCCGTATGGGCAAGTAAAGGTTGTCTTTTCTTGATCTTTTGGGTCAACTGGGATCTGAAAATTAACCCAAAACCAACGAGGCAACAATAGTATTGGTTTTCACTGCTATCTATCGAGCATTTGATCCATGAAGGGCAATGGAAAATGGTCTTTTCGGGTGGCTTCATTAAGCTTTCTGTAATTAATACATACTCGCCATCCCGTGACTAATCGTGTAGGAATTAGTTCATTCTCATCATTTGTGATGACGGTTATCCCTCCTTTTTTAGGTACACTGTGACAATCCGTCAATTTCAGATCGTTATTTATTTCTCGAGTATTAATTAATAATTTCATTTTATGTTGAGATATGAACTCACGACTAACCGGGAGAATTAGTGCTTATATTCGTAAATTATGCGACGTTTACAAAGAACCGGCGAATTCTACGTAAGGCATCGGCGTTTATATTTTCAAAAATGCCGTAGAAATAATTTTATTGCATTGTTTTTATTTTTCGTGTTTCGCAAGAAAACGTCGACATTTAAAATTTTATTTGTCGTAACTAATTATTTTTGTATTTTATTTCGAACAGAAATTTAAAATATTTATTTTTGACGTTTCGCGAGTCACCGTTTGACCATGTGACCGTTTAACGTATTTTGCCCTCATAATAAATTATGATGAGCCTTGTCATTATTTTTATGATAACTTGTATTTTTTGACCCTTGCCCGTGTCTTAGCCGAAACCGAGTCAAACTTTAATTCGCGTGAGTTAACGTTTTATTTAGATGTCCTAAAACTATGTTCAGTGGGGCGGAATAAATTTTTATGAAATGTTAGTCCTTTAACGACAGGTTGGTTTGTTTCTAACAAAATGAGTCAATATGTACTATTTTTGAAAGACTGTTGGGAGAAGGATGACTATTTGTGTCAAACTCTCAAACTTGCTCCCTATATAAATAGCTAAACAAACACATACAAATCATTTCTAACCAAAAATTTTCAATCTCATATCTCTCTTTTTCTCTCATACGGACGAACCAAAAAACACCACCCCACATCACCTTGATTCCTATTTTCCAACTTAGATATTCACATGCAAAATAATCCGAGCATACCATATTAATCCTCTCATCGAGACCTACAAATCCCACTAATCAATTTATACATACAAAGAGTTTTGTGAGTTTATGAGTTTCGGCTCAATTCGAGCCAAACCCACTTGAGAGGTGTTGTTATAGGACTAGATGAAGCTATGGGTCATGTTGGTTTCGTTGGAAATAATTTGTTACGAGTTATGGTTTGTGAGCCGCTCCTATGTGAAGACACAAAGGGGGTTTATGGGTTAAGCTCAAGGGTTGTTTTAAATAACAAGAATGGTTGGTTAGGGTGTGGTTTATGGTTTCGGGTTGCAATGGAGGCTCAGCCGGGTTTCGCGCCTAGAGAGACCAAGTCAAGCCGGAGCTTGTCGAGTCCCCCATCTATTCATATATAAGCGATTGTAAAATTGTATATTTATATTTTGATTGTCATTGTAATTTATGTTGATGAACCCAAAAATAGGTCTTGCGCGATTAGAATAGTTTGGGGTTAAAATGAGTAAAAGTTTTTAATACAACTTGTAAAGACTAGTTTTAGAATATGTTGTAAATGAGTTTTTAGCCGAAAATGGTTTTGGCATAGTTTTGTAAATTATGATTTCGTGCAGAAAGTTCAGCACGCTAATCGAGGTCTGAGATTTGCGAAAATCATATATTAGACTAAACAAAATTGTAGAGGATATTATGACGTCCGTTTCGATAGGTGGATTGTCCCGTAACTCTTCCTAATGAAGAAGTTATGGCCGATCGAAGATTGGAAAAGTATAAATGTTTTTGACAGCATTTTTGGGTACTTTGCTTGCTGTCCCGAATTTCAACGGCGGATTCGGGCACTTTCGAGTCCGTTTCAGCCTTCCGGCGAAACACGAAAGTTGTTCGGAATGTCGTTTTACATAAAGTCTCTTTTTGGTCAAACTTATGAAAATGTGATTTAGCGGGTCAAAACGTTGGTCAACTGCAGCAGTTTTTCATAAAAATAATTAAAAAAGGTTTTATTTTTTTTTTATGACAGATTCAATAAAAGGGCATTTTGGTCATTTTACGTCGACATTCAAGTCTCGGCCGAAACTAGAAAGTTGTCTGGAATGTCGTTTCCAATAAAATCTCTGTTTACTCCGAGTCGCGAAAATATGATCTAGTGACCCATTTAGTCCGGGCCAGATTTAGACAAAATATAATAAAAGTTAGAAAAATAAATTGTTAACTTTTATAAGGTCAACAAGTCATGTAAATGACATATCTAAAGTTTACTAAGTGCAAAAATGTAAACAAAAGAAGTAAGTATTAATACTAATACTTAAGTGTTATTTATTTACTAAAAATAGTTAGTTTTCGGAAATAGTAACCTTCTAAAAATTGAAAGTTACCGAAACAT
Organism: Tanacetum coccineum; assembly: GCA_026074375.1. NCBI lineage: Eukaryota > Viridiplantae > Streptophyta > Magnoliopsida > Asterales > Asteraceae > Tanacetum > Tanacetum coccineum. Next base: position 15,032 of record BQNB010128907.1, read on the forward strand.
ATTGTTTTGATAAAGTCACGTAATATAAAACGTGAGGATTAATATTAACTCAATTAAATGGGTTTGGGATTTAGGACGCGCAAGTGGATTTCTCATCACATATATGTATGTATGCATATATAAATATATATATGTTTTCGTTGTAACGACGTACGCATCGTTAATCGTACTTTATGCATATTGTAATCGGGCGACATAATTATAGGTCGTGGTCGAGATCGTTGCTGCTTCGTTTGTGATTTATTTGGTTAATTGATCGTGATCGTTGATCAAGGTGAGTTCATAGCCTCGCATTTTTACATTTTAATTGTTTTAGAAACCCGCGAGGGAGATAACATGCTTGTTTTTAAAATAGAACACAAGGGAACCGAATGTATGCTAGTAGCCTTGATTATTATAAGTTAGCTTTAACTCGCTAAATAAAAAGTCCCGCGGAAATATCATGAATTGTTAATTGCCGGGAATAAGGCATACGCTTATACATGAAATAGTACTATTTGGAGATTACCACCTCCGATCCGTGACGACTAGCTATCGTCTTGTGTTGGGAACATAACACCACGGATGCATTGTATAGAGAATAAGAGACACTCATAGCGAGGGTGTATAGTGGGCAAAATTACTGAATATATGGTAAGGTTCGATGTCATGAGGCTTATAATAATCCCCCTATAACGTTGTCTGATCCACATCGTTATATCCTGAAAATTTTGAAAATGATACTTGTGTTCGGAAAATTTTATTGTTTATACATATATAAACTCTATGAATTCACTCAACATTATTGTTGACGTTTTAGCATGTTTTATCTCAGGTCCTTGAAGGTAATTCGGATTGATGGAGACATGAAGGGGGGCCCCCCCCCGAAATTAATTATATACGAAAACGTTTTTGTAAAATATTGTATGACACTGTTTAAAACTATGATTTGGGACGTGATGTAAATTTTTATTATTCGAATGAATGAAATTTTCGTAAAACGTCTCTTTTCGAGTCGTTTTCTATGATTTGAGTTATTGTGCTATTAAGTAACACCATTGGACCCTTCCGCTGACCGAGCTGAATTGAGGGTGTTACATACACAGTGTACCGGGCTTACCCAAGGGCTGTTCAGAGAATGGGGTAACTCAATCTAGCGTCAAGGAGTTTTTTCAACCTCCTTGAAAACATCGTGGATTTTTTGGGTTTACCCTTCTCTGACATTGCACAGATTGGTTCGTATCCTCTTCCATTAGAATTTTTTGAGTACAAAATTCCCTGGTTAACACCCTTTATACGGAGAGTTTTCCAGCGATGGCTCGCTTGTGGGACTGAGAACCTTGAGAAGAGCTGTCCCCCACCCCATTTTTCCTTATCATTTAAGTCTTTAGCAATTAATGACAGGCCCCTTGACGTCACCTTCTAAAAATGCGTATTCAAGATGGGGTGGCAGTTCCTTTAGTTCAACCTCGAGGTTCATCAATGGAAGGTTCAACGGTTTTAGCTTCACAGAGTTTGAGTTCTTTCCTACTCAGGCAGCTATTGTTCTTGATTTGGGAGGGGGGCGGTGGTTCATCTGTCAAAATAGCTTCTAGAAGCAGATGTCCCCCTTCATGATCGTTGATAAGTTGATCAACTTCAGATAGAAGTAGGATCATCTTCTAGAGCAAGAAACGAATCTGCTTCTTCAAATAAAAGCAAACTCACTGTCCCCGAAAGAGCGAGATTGGAGAAGCAGTAAGAAACAATAGGCTCAAAATATGGAGTGGAAATTTCCACTCGATATCACGTGAAAATCCAGACCTCTTGAAATCACATCACAAGCCAAACAATGACATCGATTTTGTTTACCGTCATATGGTTTGTTAATCAGCTGTGGTATCATGAAGTTTTGGTCCAGATTGAAATGTGATGGCTTCCTGCCACACGAAGGTAATCTCACATACATAAACATCTTATCAAAAGCAGACTGTTTTTCAAGAAAACTTCGCCCGAGAATTAAAGGTAATCGGGGGTCTGGTTCAAAATCAACAACCTACGAAGTCATCTGGAAATTGGAATTTTCCACATTTAAAAGACATCTTCAGCGATACCGATCGTTTTTAGTGATCCGAACGGTCAGCTAGTTCTAAATGTCATGCAAGTCGGGGTCAATCAGGAAGAAATAGATTGTTCCATACAGAATAAGCATGAATTAATGCTCGTCACCAAATCGCCAATGCGTTGCATGTATAATCCCCCTAAAATTCACATGGAATCAGAAATCGGCCAGGGTCACTCCAATTTCTTAGGTAAATTGGTTGAGGATGACACGCTGAACAGTTGCTCATTCAAAGGAGTTCTGCCAATTCGCATAAATATTTCTTTGTTTCATTAAGATTTTTAAAGTAGAGCAAATTTAGGCAGTAAGCATCAAGGCAATCCGTAAAAGCTATCTCGAAACTCAAATCTCTAAAGATTTCATAGAATTTCTCGATTGGTCGTTAGCTTTTCCTGCGCCTTTCTCATTTCTTCTGATGGAAATGGAATTGATGCTTAAGGAATTGAGGTGACAACAGGAGCAATCACAGGAGCAACATTGGCTCAGGATTTGGAATTACGAGACTGAATTTGAACAACAGAGGTTGGACGTCTCGGTGCTTCCGTTATTAGCAGAGGCATCCGTGGTCCTTTAGTTACCTCGTCGTCATGATAACTGCTTTCGGTCCTTGGATGGTAACACACTTCGGGTAGTGATACCTTTCAATCTTCCTTGGTTGTTAACAGTGTATACCGAGGAAGCAGATCCAGAACCGAAGTAGAAAGCTGTATTAGAAGTAACAAATTTTGGAAAGCATGTCAGTCCAAATTTGCCAATTAGGATTGCAGGTTTTTGGCCCTTGGTTTTGCAGTTTACTCAACACTGCATCATGGCTTGACATATCTTTCAAATCCTGTTTTTGACATCACCGAGTGTCTGAGGGACAGATCCTTGTTGAGCTACAGGTTTATGACCTGGTTTAAGGCGATAAATCTGACCTTGGTTGAAATTGTTTCCTCTGTTTTGATTGAAGTTATTTCCTCGATTGAAATTGTTTTGACTATTTGCATGAGGATTCTGAATGGGAGGAAAACCAGGAGGTCGAATTTGATTTGAGACCATCGGAGGTCGATAACCAGAATTAGCTTGGTTGAAATTGGCCGCAGCGGCCTGGGACACATACTCTTGGATATTGTCATGGTAAATGTTTGGGCTATTAGTGGCTGGACAGTTTTTTGATAAGATGACCACCCCACAAGTTACACAACTTTGTTCAACCGCTTTTACGGGAGCGGAAGCTGGGGTTTGGTTCTTTCTGTCAGATTAATGCCCGAACCTTTCATTGAGTTCAGCAACAGTCAGATGAACTGCTTGGGTGGAAGAGCTGGTACTCATTTTAGCTACAACAGCTTTGTTTCTTGGTTGACGTACCTTAGACTTGCTCTCGATGATTTTTAAACATTCTCGAGGCATTTTGTCTAAGAAGTTACCACCGGCAGCAGAGTTCAATGAATCTTGATCAATTGAGTTTAGGGCATTATAGAATGTATCGAGTTGATGCAATTCTGAAAACCCATGATGAGGGCATCCCCTTAAAAGATCATTGAAACGATCCCAAGCCTCATAAACGTCTCATCAAATTTTTGCTGAAATCCGTGATTTTTTATTTATTATTTCTGAGATTTGTCGTTTTAGAGGGAGGGAAGAATTTGTTAATAAATTTCGAAACAAGATCAACCCATATGTTACAAATGCGATATCGAGAGGGGTTTTTTTCCACCTATAAAATCCGGGCTGCCCCTTCGAGAGAAAACGGGAAAAGCATAAGTTTAACCGACGTATTTGGTACGTTCGGAATCTTCATCGTAGAAGTGATCTTGTTGAAATAACGGATGTGAGCATGTGGGTCTTCTTTATCATTTCCAAAAAATTGCTTGTTTTGGACAAGATTCAAAAGGCCATGCTTGATTTCAAAGTTATTCGCGGTGATTTCCGGAATAACGATCGCATCCTCGTAACCCTCGGTGGGTGCTTCGAGCAATTGCGCCATAGTACGATTATCAGCCATCGTAACTATGGGAGGATTATCAGGTTTCTCAAGTACAATTGATTTTAACGGACGATAAGATAAGACAACTTCAACCAAATAATCTACTTACTTCACGGTAGCTCTCA